>CAJPEV010002833.1:0-38266 GCA_905338385.1 Darwinula stevensoni | reverse complement strand
CTATTGTCAGGCGACTCAAAAAGCTCGGAAAAGTATGGAAATTGGCTGGATGGGTCCCACACGAACTCTCCGATGACAACAAGGCCGAGCGAGTCCGCATCTTCAGCGAATTGCTGCAGCGAAATGAACAAAATCCATTTCTCCAGTTCTTCGTCACTGGCGATGAGTCATGGTTAGAAGCCGCCATAAAAGCCAAACGCCCTCGCAAGAAGAACCACATCGTGTTTCACCATGACAACGCCAGGCCACATGTCGAAAATCGAGTAATCCAATCAATCAACGACAACTGATGGGAACTGCTTGAGCACTCGCCATATTCTCCCACTGAAGCTCCTACAGACTACCACGTCAATCGTTCGCTCAAAAATTGGCGGACGGGCAAAGTCTACGATGATTTGGACGAGCTTGTCGCTGACGTCAAAGCGTGGATTGCATCCAAGGATCGTCACTTTTTTGCACGTGGAATCGAACGTTTGCCAAGCTAATGGGAAGCAGTTATTGAAGTAGATGGCGATTATGCTCCGGAATGATCATTTAAACAGGTTTTGAGTGTACTTTGGTGTTGTATTGTTGAAAAAATTTAGAATCAATAAAAACGGTCGTTAATTTTGCATCAACCCAATAGTTAGGAAATACGCGCAGGCTGTGGAACCTTTAGCTTCCCTATTCTCTGAAAGAAGCTAGGGTAGTTAAGATACCTCGTGTGGGCTCCGGCAGGTGCTGAATAGCAAGAGCCTGGAAGACTTACTAAGATGCGTTTACTTCTCTGCACTTAATCCCAGTCGACGTGCATCTGGGCGCATTCCAATCGATACAGGGTGGGCCATTAATATTCGTACGAAATAAAAGTCATGTGCTCCTTGTATGATACTAATACTTTCTCATAAATTAACTGAATCTCAAATGAGACACCAAGACTCACAGTAGCTATTCGCAAAATAACTTCGATGTGTCCTCCTTCTTGACAGCAATTGTGCAATCTTCGAGTCTGTTATTCAATTAACCCTTTCGCACTCAGCCTATTTTCCAAGTACCTGGCCTAAAACACTCTCTGGTCCGGAACTACATCACAAACGTATCTTTCGAAGTTAGCACCTGTGTTTAGGGAAGTATTTAAAGCCATTTTTGTAACTAAACAACAAAAACAACCTTTGAGCCATTCATGTAACTAAAAGAGCATGATTTAGACGGAGCCGATGGATCGGCGCGCTGAGCGTATAAGGGTTAAGCTGGACGGATATGGTTACATGGTTCCATTCCTCATTCACTGCAAGCCTTAATCGATTCAGGTCGCTTGATTTCATTTATGGATACCTACATCCACCAGACTCCACCCACAATAATCTATTGGAGTCCCATCAAAGTTGTAGGAGTCATTCATGAGTGGTGACAATTTCTGCACATGGTTTACGAAACATGTTTATGAGAGGCCATGTGGCCATGAGAGGGAGTCCTTTTGAAGCATCCAAAGCACTCATTGGCCACCAACAGGACGCTGCCACATATGTATCACATCTTTTTCTCTTTACTTTTTCATGACATGCAAAATATATTTTATAGTTATATGTGGCACGGATGGCCCAAACTATGTTTCATTTTTATTTCATTCAAGTTTAGTTTGTTGGCTGCTTGGCATCTTTTACAGACTAGGTCCCTGAGACACCGGCAGATGAGTCGTCTTGAGTAGGCGCAAAGGCATGTAGATTGAGATGCAGCTCAGTGAACAAGAGTTGCTCTCGGCGACGAGTTCGGTTTGATTTGAAGAAATCTAGGTCAGAGGCTGTTTGTGATCATCCAAATCAGGCTTATAATCCAATTTGGAGAAGTTGCTCAGGTCAAGAAGAATCATACCCCTCTATTTTACAATAACCCAAACATATTATCATTAGCACTCAAAGGGTAAATCTGAAATGGTGATTGTACTTGCATAATTGTATGTTCCTCGACCTTCGAAGAAATAAATAAGTTTATGTAACAAATGTAAAATATGAAAGAAATGGATGCTTTAAAAGCATCCATTGGACTTACTGAAAGTCACGTTTAGCAACCCTTTCCAGGCGATTCAGCGGAGGACAGAGGCGCATGGATTCGGCGACGCAGGCATCGAAGAGAGGCACTTTGGACAAGGTTTCGTGTCGGATCTCTCCGTCCGTTTCCTTGATGGCATCCAGGATCTCCGCTCTCACTTGGGATTGAATATCCGGGTGGAGGGCGAGGTAGTAGGAGGTGAAGCTCATGCTCGTCTTCACCGTGTCATAGCCGGCAATGAAAAATAATATCAGCTGCTCCCGAAGCAATTTTGGTGTTATTCCAATCCGCTTGTATTCTTCATTCCCCTTCAACTGCAGCAGAGCCCATAAATTAATACAATCATTTCCGTGCTGACTTGGACTTTCTTTTTACTTTCATTATTGAATTTTCATATGCTTTGTTCTCTAATGCTTATTGAGAATTTTTGTGAGTTTGGAAAGTTTTCAGATCTTCTTCGCCATATTTTATTGGAGGGAATATTCAAAATTCATTGCAATATTGCATTGGGAAACGGAATGAGTCCCCCCCCCCCCCCCCCCCCCAACGCATTGCTTCCTACTGAGCAATCAGCATCACGTCAGTCTTTCATAAGCAAATATCATATCATTTTTGGAAACATCAGGCGTTACCTGCTCGATAGTCTGAAGGATTATTTCTATGTAATCCTTCCTTGTACCAGAGTCCGGAATCTGTTTCCGAGTGTCGATGATGTCCTTGATGGTCTTGACGAAGTAGTCATTCACTTCCGGCGGGAACATATCCACATAACTCGTGATTATTGGGAATGCCACTTCGAATAAAAATTCGCATGGTTATACGCTCGTTACACTAAAATCTCTCAAGATATGTCCCAAAGTAAAGACTAGTCAACTTTCAACTCACGCGCGATTGTAATCAGGGGGTTGTTAAAGCAGTCAGCATAGAAGATACGGTTTGCCATTTTCACAAAAGGGTTGTCATCTTTCGAGGACGAAACCTCCACACCAAAGCCATAGGAGGCAATAACGTCAAATGCGAAGTAGGAGAAATACCTACATTTAAAATATGAAGCATAAATCTCTCATTTGAACGACACGCATGCGTGTGCAGTGGAAGCTCTTCGGCGGTAAGGACACAAATGTGGACGTTTGATTCAATGCAATTTAAATTGATTTTTAAAATTTGATCCCCAACTTCTCAGAAGGAACAGATGTTGCCAATTTTTTCCCCATTGGAGTTGGTATCACTGTACCCCAGCTTGCAAAGTACTGTGCACCGGTAATTATTATTTTTTAATTTAAAAACGTCATCTCTGAAGAAGTTAAGGGGGTTTAAAGATTTCAAATTGAACTCGCCTTATTCCTGGATTTAGAGTATTTGGCAAAATGATAGATGAAGAAACAAGAAGTGGAGTCAGAGAAAACTCTACGGCAAAATTTATAGTGTCCTTATTTTCCCACGGCAAAGAACGGCAGGTAAAAAAAGGAATCTCTGCTTCGTTCAGTTTAACTCCTCATGTGAATGCGAGGAAAACGTTTTGGATGTATACCTATGTGGGCCGTAAGGAGGTTGAAATTTGGTCACGAAACATTGGGTTCAACTAATGGTCTCCTCAAGCAGGGCGGGAAGCAGTGGTAATTTTGACAGACCTGGTGAGATCAAGACCTTTCTTCCCTTCTTTCCCCTCTCGCTTCAGCATCTCCGTCAAGTTCTTCGCGCATTCCAAGAACATGTCCACCGTACTCTTCATGCGATGCCCCGTGAATCCCGGCCCCAAAAGAGATCTCACTGCTTTCCATTGCTCACCCTGACAGAAAAAATGAGGAAAATGAAGGGAAGAAAAACTTAACGTTGAATGTGGCAATGTCAAGAATGTTAAGTATTCGGTATGAAAACAATAGAAAGGAACATCATGAATCATTATTATTATGAAAAAATAAAAGTAGAAAGATTCTCGTAAGAATAATTGAAATTTAGGAATTAGGTATTTGAATTTATGGGTGCTAGGTCTAAAACCAAGCGAAGATGTCCAGGTTCACTCATGCTGATGGGTATGCATAATTTATGTGGTGGCTAACAGGCATGTGCAAAATATGGAGCATTTGAGGAAATAAATATTGTGAAATGGCAAAAAGCGCAAAACTATCCACAAATAGCCGCCCGTCCAAAAACTAGTCCCTCTACCCTATACAATGTTGAATATATAGAGTGATTCGAAAAGACGCTCTACCATACGCTACGGGAGAAGCATTGTTTCATATATTTTTCCATTGGCTACTGGATCGATGTCGAACGGTTACAAAATGTTCAAATGCGTGTCGGTTTTCTTTCAGCATCCCTGCCTAAGTCGTGCAATGCCCATTTAGAGGTAAAATAAAGGTACTTAGAATTGGATTATTTCACCTTATGCGATGTTGTGACTGACGCTCGACCGCCTCAGAATTCAAATGAATTTCGACAAACGGTTAGATTCTTTGAGAATAGCCCGAAGACAAAAGCATATGTCTGTACTATGAGAGGAGGTCAGGATAATGGAATTTTAATTTGATGGAATTGGGGGTTCGGGAAACAAAATGGTCCCAAATCCCCAGATGCAAAGTTTCTGACAACACAGCAATTATGTCACCACCCTAATTGCTTGGCGATAACTTTTGGATGCTGGAAGGGGCTATTGGATGCAGCTGATCCTTGACAGAGAGGTTCAGCAGTCAATAAGGCTTTTTCACATCCGCCGGATGGTGCTGCATCCTGATAAAGGGCTCTGATGTTTACCAGAGGGTCCCCAATCTTTGTGCTGCGGAACTTTTTAGTTAAGGGGGAAAATCCTGTAATTTTTTTTTAGCCTTTGAACCCTACATGAGCCTCTCTGACAAATATCAGTTGTAGCTGAGAGCCCTTTCAAAAGATTTGGTCCTGAAGCTAATTTAAAAATATGAAAATTTTCCAAATCGGTTTAAGGCCAAAACTAGGAAAAATACTGTAATTGAATTCTGAGATGATGAAGCATAGACCATTACTGCATATGAGGTATAATGATGCACCGGTCAACATTGTAAAGGGACAATGCACAGCTCAAAAGCATTATTCTGATAAAAACCCAGTCAATATTATGAAAACCTTGAATACGTCCAATTTGAAAAATTTTTGAATAATAAATTTTAGTCGAATATACGAATCTAACTCTTCGCCATAGAAAACAGTGGAGAAAATGAGCTTTGCCTGCAGAATGAAGAGGCAGTTCCGGAATATTTCCTGTTTGGCGTCGTAAAATCTCCTGTCAGAGAAGGATGAGAACTCCTTGACGGTGATCAATTTGATTAAGTCGGTGTCGGTCGTGAAGAGAACGGGACGGCGGCCTTCGTATTCTCCCCACATCCGGCCGAAGCGACGGCGGTACTTCAAGTCCACCTCGTGCAGCAGTTCTGCTCCAAAAAGAAAGTAGGATTACCAGTTGAAGGGGGCACAGGACAAAAATTACCCCCGCGATAAGGGGTGTGGACACGATTGACAATGATTGGCAAAGTAATTTTTAAAGAAAAAAATTACTTTCTCGAAATTTTGCTATCAAATCCATATATTATTATGAATTAACTTTGG
Organism: Darwinula stevensoni; assembly: GCA_905338385.1. NCBI lineage: Eukaryota > Metazoa > Arthropoda > Ostracoda > Podocopida > Darwinulidae > Darwinula > Darwinula stevensoni. The sequence continues at coordinate 32,659 of CAJPEV010002833.1, read as the reverse complement.
AATTTAATGGAACATGGCCTAATATGTTCTTCAAGAGTTTTACTATTTAATGTCTGCGAACTTGCCATTCTTGAGTTCCAGCAGATTCTATACTGCAGAATTATTGTGAATATATCAATTGACTTAAACGATTACATTGGTGAGTTGAGATTGCCATTTTTTCTAGAAAGATTAGCATGAGAGGCAGGAAATATATTGAGAAACAATTTGAGTTTCAGAAGGAACCTAGTGGTTTGAATGGATTTTTGGAAATTTGTGGCGCATCCAGGAGCCACCACCCGATGAGCTTGTCCCGGGCGCGGGACATTGGTGACACTTGTTTCCCCCTTTTTGAACTTGGTAACTCGCCCGTACACTTTCGACCTTGCAATGCAATTATTGCCGTACACTGCCTGTAGTCTTCTGTGACTTTCGCTGCCATTCGCACCTTCCGCAACCAAAAACCGGATCGCCACCCGAAGCTCTTCCTTGGTGCATTTCATTTTCCCAGGTGCAATTTCTTTCTTATCGCTGCGCAGTTGCGCCTTGTAGCAGCAATTGTTCGGGACTATGTGGCAGTGCTGGAAACCTTAGTAATGAGGCAAGACCCAAACGAACGGATTCGATGTAGGCTAGGAGCAGGAATCGAGAATCTCGCGTTTTCATTTGACTGCCCCTCGTAGGTCTATTAGCGTTCTGGCATCCAAACCGTTGAATATAGCTCACTTAAGTTTTTTTTACAACGATTCTTTAGCATCCAAGGATGTGCCCTTATATGGAACAAAACTTCATCTGACGTATCGTTTTCCTTATTTTCCTTATTTTCGCAAAAAATATAATTTTGCACTGGGATATAAATTTGCCCGTAATGGCTTCTGACTTCATGAATAGCATTGAATGACATTGACTGCAACATGTCTATGTCCTCGATCCGAATGGTGAACAAGGTCAAGAGTTACAGGTTAAACAAAAAAATTGGTTATGGAATAATTGAACTGCAACCTTGCCATCTCAAATTTACCCTAATAAACAAGATTTCCACAAGAGAATAGGGATGGTGAATAAGTAGCCGTCTTTGCGAATCGTCCCCTGTGAGTGCTTTTGGAAGCTTCAACTACTCGAGGAAGAATCCGCATGAGCTTCGTGAAGTAAAAGAAGAAACGATCTCCTCGTGGAGATGATTTTTTCGCAAAAAAACTTATTAGTCAACCGTATTTGCTTTCTTAACAGACCTTTAGGCCTATTAAGTACTTGGTCACATGATTTAGGATATCGTATCGCGCATGGTAGTGAAATCTTGGGCTTCGGTTTGGGATAGCTATTAGATGTGGAGGCCCAAGTGCTAAAAGTCCTCAGATTGGCAATACCTAGCCAGGAGAGAAAAAACAAGAGCAGGAAACTTCGGAAAGCCATGGAGCAGAAACGTCTAGCAGAATCCATAAATTCGAAGAGAATGAGAGTGGAGGAGGATGCCGCTTGCACAAGGCAAATACGAGAGACAGAAAATAAAAAGAAGCTGCTAGACGTAGGAAAAACATTTTTCCCGGATACGCGAACTTCGCAGAGCAGAAACTTCAGAAGAAAATGCCAGAAGAACTCCACCAGCACCAGAGTGCTGAGCACCAGTGTGTACTTTGCGAGGTAGAATCTCAGCAAGAAGGGACCAGCCGAAAAGCACGTAATGTTGAGCTCATCCGTCAACTTTCCATAGCAGAAATACCTGAAGAAGTAGCCAGACGTAGGGAAGTTGATACCCTAAGACTGAGAAATGCTCGTCAGGTAGTCAGGATGAACCAAATCCGGAGTGGAGAGCAGAGACTTGAATTTAGGGCTTTGAATTTGAAATTGCATCGCAATTTCATGATGTTTTGGGATATGTACAGTAAAATTGCCCGCTTGCCTGACATGTCAAGAATACGTCCTGGAACAGAAGTTCATTAATGAAGAATGCATCCGTTGTCATCGAGATCGTCCTCGAAATAACCAGCAGGGAGAAGAGTACATTAAGTTATTCGGTGCAGCAAACAGCATGACAGTGTGAGATCCTCCGCCAGAATTGGAAGGACTCGTGACCGTTGAGGAACTTCTCATTTCGAAGGTCATCACCCAGATGTCAATGTATAAGTTTCCCCTCGGTCAGTTTGGATATCGAGGATATGTCATCAATCTGCGCCAACTTGACTGGTTAGACATTTACCTAGACATTTTGATGATGTTGATATTGTTGTTAGGGTGAGAAAAGGAAGGATATTGGCAGCTTTTGCTTGGTTGAAGGAAAATTGCCCTTATTACCATGATATTATCGTTGAAAAAGAGAGAGTTGCAGCTTCACCCGAGGATGACTTTTTTGCACCTGCAATTGTTGAAGAAATGGATATCGATGTAAACGCCGAACTGGTCGAATTAGCTTAGATCGATTCATTCATACCTATGCAAGTCCGGCAACGGACAGAACGTCAGAGAGCCGCAGGTATTATGGAAGATGAATCCATTCCATGGTCCCAAAGATATGCTATCAGTGAAATTGATGCTGGTGGGTACATGACGTGTGTCTTTCCTACGCTCTTTGCCAATGGTGGCCCTGACTTTCTTGGACCAGCCAAGAAAGAGGAATGACTGTTGCAAAGTACTTTAAGCATCTCATGCATCTGGAAAATGGACTTTCGCAAGGCATCCACGATTTCGGTACTTTGCCTGTAATACTATCGGCGTCATGCAGCTTTAGCTGCAGACAACGTCTACACGTATCCGTACCCAGAGGAGAACGCAATGTCAACGCAGGAAATCAATGAATTTGCCCGTCTTCAACCAGAAACCAGAAACAGTATCATTCATTTCGGCCTCAACCCAATGAATGAATGAAGAATCTCACATACTCTATCTCTTTATTGATGAGCGCAGATTTGGCGGTTCAAAAAATCCTGGGAAATGCCTAATTTGGATGCAATTCGAATGAATTCCATTTGCCCCAGTCACACGTAAATATTTAACGGGTTACGTCTTCCAGTCCATCCAGTCCAGTCCGCCTGAGGCTTGCGCGGATGAACTTTTTCGAAACCGACCCGATTGGTCCGATTCGAATCGTGGTCCTACCAGACCCAAAGCTCGATCGCTGGACCGAGCTTCATGGATCCCTCCTTCCCCCCTCGCGAGTTGTGTCAGGCCGATCGCATCAACCCACAGCCCGCTTAGGCCTCTGAGTTTAGAACTTGGGGTCTCTGGGTTCGTCCTCTTTCTAAGCGGCGCTACTGATGCATCCAGTTTTCCAATGACGTCACGTTCGTGGGGGCCTGTCGTGTTGTCATAGTTCACTGCGTTCCGCTGACAGCTGCTTGCCCGAGGGTGACGTCATTTAATGACGTGATTGCGTCGAGCGTATTATCATATATTACCTACATACGTGGTACTGAGAGAGGTGCAAGCAACTGATGTTACCTTTGATGGAGCATTTTGGAAATCAATGAGCAATATGCCATACCTTTGTGGAGGTTGAGTCGGCTTCCGACGACGATCCATGGCTTCACCTCGGGGATCCCCTGCCTCGACCACGTGCCCCACGTATTCGTCAAATATTTATATAGGATAATGAGAGAAACGAGGAAAAGCACCCAGAAAACCGCTAACTCCACGCCCAGAACTTCCATTCTGGTTTCTCTCTTTCTTTTAGGGATAGAGGTCTTCTTGATGGAGTATACCTGATTCAAGATTCAAGGTTTAGGGATGCTCATCATACACTTACATTGTCGAGGTCGAGTGCTCATTTAACCTTTTCCTGCTCAATGACTTCATATGGCATCAAAATCATTTTCGTCTTTCCCTGAACGTTCTACACAAATGCTTTTAATCGAGTTATGAAGTTCGTTTCTGTCGGGAGTTTTCTTTAACTTTGGGATCAATGGACGTCATTTTTGGCTCTGAATCGAATTTTGTTCGAATTTTCAGCCAAGCTCTCAACACATGTCTTCCAGTCACATGGATGGATGGTTGCTGCTCAGCATATAAAATAAATAAATACATACATATTTTTGGAAGGCGGTCCTTCAACTCTGTAGTCAAAGTTTACACTTTGATGTTTGAATGTTCAGCTAGAGTTGGCTTGTGAATCATCTTCATTTTGCCTAAAGAACATGTGACACCATTTGGAGTCATTGGGTGACATCAGTACGTGAAATATGCATATGCATACACAAGCCACAAAACCTGGACGCGTGTTTCAGAATTTTCGACTTTTTTTTCAAGATTGACCTGCCAAACTTACTGGATGCAAGCTTCCCTCTATTTCCGGCTTTAAATTCAAATTTGGCGACAGCAGTCGCCAAATTTACATTAAGTGCCCTTTCCTTAGTTTATGTACAGACTTCCTCAGCATTGCTTTACCAGTTTGTATGTCAGTTTCTCAGTTGTTATGTGGTGATAAGTGCTATTCGTTCTCATTGTCTCTGATTGGGAAACAAGAGATGGAGATGGAGCGATGGATGAACCATGGAGGACGATTTCATGTTGCAACCCATCTGGCAAGGTTGAAAATTCCTCTAAAAAGAAGAATCTGATGCCACTCTTGCCATTGATGTGTTACGAACTCCCTTCTCTTCGAGTTGGAGCGATAATTGTGGAGTGATAATTGCTCTAATATCGGCGTTACCAGGAAATGATTCGCGCATATCCATGTCCAGTCAACGAGAGCCTAGTCCAAGGAGTCATACTAACATAGGTTGATGACAAGGTCTCCATGAGCAGAATCGGACGCTAGAATTCATCAAAGTTTTGCATTCCATTGGAGATTCTCCTATTGGCAAGAAGAAGCTTACTAAAGCCAAAAAAGAAATTGAAGAAGTTTGAGGGTATTCTGAAGATGAAATTCCTTAATGTGGAATTTGATGAGAGCGGTGATGATGAAAAGCTAGCAAAATGTGAAATCGCCAGCCAACTGAAAGAAAAATTCCGAGCGTCCACAGAGAGAAGTGATAAGGTACAAGTCCTAATAGTACTTCCACAACGTTGGAGCATTCGGAAAATCTATCTGCTGATGATGTTAGATGGAAAGATTGCTGATGTGAACGCTGATGACGATGGCCCACTGAAAACATACAGTCCCTGTATAGCAATGATATTCCGTAATCCTCCTCAATCAGCGTGCTACTTTCAAGAATGCCGTTCATGCCCTGACATATCGAATCTGAAGGAACACCTGAAAACACTAACAGATCACAATATGATAGACAACATCAACTTCCGACAGTGGGTCATCGTTGATGTATCCGGCCACGAGACCATCAGCAAGCCCTCAGATGATTTTTTGGATTCTTTCTGAGGTAAGCTGGAAGTTCCAGAAAACCAGGACCAGGAAGGACCAGAAAACTCTTGCCCATGCATCACACCCACCATCCGAAGGCTGCCGTTGAAAGACTCTACCTTCCGAGATGCAAGGGAGGGAGAGGACTGATCGAACTCGAGTCCCTCTATAAGCGGACGACGTGCGAAGTCGCCAGATACATCGAAAGGAAGCAGGAAAGACTCATTTCCATCCTGAGAGAGCGAGATGCCCCGAAGAAGTCCCAATCCATCCAGGGAGATGCCACCCGCTTCCGAAACGCACTCCACCTCCATGACGACTGCGACACGAAGGAGGTGAAGACGGCAGATCAAGGACAAAGAGAAGCACGATGGAAGGAGAAACCGCTAGAAGTTGAGCGCGACCCTGCCAGATACATCGAAAGGAAACAGGGAAGACTCATTTCCATCCTGAGAGAGCGAGATGCCCTGAAGAAGTCCCACTCCATCCAGGGAGATTCCACCCGCTTCCGAAACGCACTCCATCTCCATGACGACTGCGACACGACGGATGTGAAGACGGCAGACCAAGGACAAAGAGAAGCACGATGGAAAGAGAAACCGCTTCACGGCTAGCATCCCAAGATCATGGATAAACCAACGATCGACTCGGACGTCAGCTATAACTGGCTGAAGAACGGACTGTTGAATGCCGAGACAGAGACCAACATCCTAGCCATTCGGGACCAGTGCATTAGAACTCGTAGCTACGAGAAGCACATCCTGAAGCTGGATGTGGAAGACCGCTGCAGATGCTGTCATGGACCACCCGAAACGGTTCACCACCCCCTCAATGCCTGCCCCGAACTAGCCCCAAGGGAGTACTTGTATAGGCACGACCAAGTGTGCAAATACACTCTTAGAAAAAGGGGAGCGATTTGTCTCAGAAAAGAGAGTAAAATAGCTAACTCCAGTCTCACCCCCCTTTCACTCCGGGAAAGGAGCGAAATTACTCCATCACCAGGGAGTAAAATCGCTCTCCTTCTCCGTGAGTAAAAACTCTCCCATCAGAAGTGATAGGGATGTCATGCAAATGCGAAAATTCTCAAATATTCTGTGTGTCGCTTTCGCTCTCGTACAGGCGTTGACCTACCTCTGATTGTACTGATTACAACATAGGTCAGAGGGTGAACCTCCTCTTATAGGTTCCGTGGAGTGTCCAGGATAGCAGTCCCTTATTACCTCATTTTAATTCAGGTGTGATTGAATGAAATTCACGGACACTGTCTATATATTCAAAATCTCACATGCGAATAAAGTCATACGATTTCCAAAAGGGTTCTCAATAGGAATATGATCTTGTTTATGGCCTGGACTCCACGAATATGTCTTTATTATGTAAATTACAAATGATGAAGTGTCCGTGTTTATTGATTCCTTTAATGAGACTAGGCGAGACATATGGCAAGGTACTAAACAATCCTGCGAGGGACGATTCCAGGGAAAGAGGGAAGGGAACTTTTTTGTAATGTGCGGAAAGCGAGACCCTTACCTCCATCTAGTGACCTGGCGAAGAACTTTAAGGTATTCGCTTCAATACGAGCGATGAGGGAGCATTTGGTGAATAATAAGAGAGTAAATTCGAAAAGCTTACGGTGTGCTCACTTTTTACTCCCCAAACACTCCCAATTTTCTAAGAGTGCATGTGCTCTTGTGTGTCTCAAAGTAAGCCGGCCTGGAAGTCTCAGAGAAGTGGTACGAACACCAGCCAGAGTCTGTTGTAGAGAACGCCTCCACCAAGATACTATGGGACATGCCTATAATTACAGACCGCACTATAGGCTGCAATAGGCCGGACCTGACGATCTATAAGAAGGAGAAGAAGACCGCCCTCCTCGTAGATGTGAGCATCCCAGCTGATAACCTCCAAGAGAAGACCAGGGAGAAGCTGGAGAAATACTCCGAACTAAAAGTGGAAGTGGAACAGTTGTGAGGAATGAAGACCACCATCGTTCCGATCATCATCGGCACAACTGGCGTCGTCCTGAAATACCTCAAGGGACATGTCAGGAAACTGGAGTGTGAAATATCACTGGATATCCTCCAGCGTAAAGCAATCTTGGGCACCGCCAGCATCCTTCGCCGTGTCCTTCAGAACTAGGCGAGCATGAGGTCTGGGATGTGATTCATCCCCCCTCATATCTCCAATACCGGCAGGTGCCGTGGAAAGATTGATATATATATAGGGTAAACACCCCTGGTTTTGGCCACTTAAGCCCCAGTCTTTCGCCACGCTGATACGACTACCTAAGAAGTGGACATCCTGTGCACACACCGGGAAACACTAATAGGCCCTCGTACGGGAAGATGTTGATAGAATGCTTGAAAACGGTCAGATTAACTAATTATTAAGGATTTAAGCCTCACTGGCCAACAACTGGAGACCGGCCAGAAACCCGGGTGTTTACCATATCTCCGGAAGTTTCTGGAGTGGTTGTTCCAGGACTTTCAAATCTAAAAGGGACTATATATAGCAGTGAGGACAAAAAATCTGGAAAAGTGTTGTTGAGTTTGCTTAAACTTGCTCATGAATTGTAGGCTCGAAGGGATAGCAAGATAATGGTAGAAGAAATTGTCTGGAAATTGTGAGAGGTTGGTATGTGTCCTGATGGTCAGTGAAGAGCCACTATGCTCGACCCGGTTATAAGAGCGTTTTAGCCGGAGCGACGCCGATGCGGACCTAGAAGCAACTAGAGTACCAGCCCAGGTAGAGATCTGCCATCCCAATAACCTCTATACCTCTGGAATGATCATCTTCGCCGCATCCTAACTATCCGCTCTTGAAATAATTTGTCCGTCATAGGGCATATATGAAGAGACCCTGACAACTGGACATGTTCTCGATGGCTCGAGCGTCCTCATTCTGTGGAAGAGGACGTTCGCCTCCTCACTCCAGAGGAGGCGAGTACTGCACTGAGGTACTGCAACATAGAAACGACGATTGGAGGCGGACGGTGTTCTCCGATTAAATCTTTCATAGATTGTTCAGAAATACCTTGCATCGTTGGTCCAAGAACTCTCAAAAAGAGTTTAAAAGAATTCCCAAGAACAGGCAAAAGATGGTGGTGTGGGGAGCCTTCAGCAATAAAGGCCAGGTATCGTCCACCAGAAGGATCGTGGACTAGGATCTAGGACCCAGGACTAGGATCTACTAGGCATAAATTCTTCGAGAACACCTGCTTCCTGGTGCAAGAATGCAAATCGGACGACGCTGGCAAATCCATGAAAGTACACGACCCAAAGCAAAATAGAAACTTTAATTTCTGCACTTTTAGCCAGGTTTTTACCTATTTAGACTCACTGTGCAGAGTGGCGATTCCCCGGAGTAACTACAAGAACCAATTTGGAATTTCCTTGCTAAGATGTTGCGTTAGTCTTAGGGAGGTTAAAGTGAACCAAAAATCAAATGTCCAAGACATCATTCATCTGTATCATATTCCAAGCCAAATTCGCCCTAAAATACCCTTTCTGTGTAATTACAGAATTTGCATGGATTAAATCATGTCACACCTAGGGTTAAAATTTAAATATATATACCTGCTTATATATACTGGCTGTCTGTATGAAACATAAGTGCGAAGGTTAGGAAGAGAATACGCAAAAAAGAGACCTGTGATTGCAAAAATGTATCACCGCAAGGCACAGAAGCGGTTTTGGAAAGGAATCGCAAAACTGGCGAATCTAAATCCTCTGCCAAATTTTTCAACTCGACATTTCTGAGAAAAAATCGAGAAAACTGCTCCATCTCGCGATTAATTACTCGGAGCGTGAAGATTGCACCGACCCAATGCACTCCCAATACTGAAGGAAAACGGGAAGATGCACCTGGGATGTCGAGCAAATAACCAAGATATTGTTAGGTCGTCAGATTCGTTCCATTGCTTGGTCATTGCATATTGCTTCGCCCTTGAGCTATCCGTATAAAAATGTGCACAATCACGGCCCTCATGTATCAAGGCTTCCCAGGGTGCACCAGTAAGGTTGCTCAACTATGTCGTGGTTTGAAAAAAGAATTTTAAAACCAAAGGCATTTTTCGAGTACGTAGGTGAGTTTTCCTTCGACTGACCAAACCGACATCGAGTTTCGAGGTCACACGAGATAAAAATGAGGGTACACATGAATTGTCATATCTGATATGCGCCTCTAGACACTCCCTTTTCTGTGGAATGCGTCAGAGGAGCAACTGACTTCTGATGGCCGTAGACTCCAGACTTGAACACATTTGTGAAGTCTTCTGTGGTAAGAATTTACTCCGCATTACCCCAGCAAGGGATGGAAGGTTATCGGTAAAGAGGTATGCGGCCAGTCATTCCCGTTTCCTGCCAATCTATGCAGTTTTTTTTTTATAAAAAACTTGTGAAGACCACGATGACGAGAGAGTTTCTTTCCCAATAGAATTTCTTCGTGAACTGTGGAGAATTGTGTCTATTTCAACTCTCACGAGCCTTCGATGAGGTGCTTGTCCTTTGCATAAAATCACATAATATCCTTTGTAATTTTTAATACAGTGATGCATTACATGACGGAAACTGTAGAATGGAGTTTTAGACCTTAGTTCTAAAGAAAATGAAGATAATATTAAAGATTGCAACCTGAACCAAAAGTGTCTGTGAAGACACATGGTGAGAAGTATGAAAATCCAGTTTCCTTATTGAAGGTTTTCACGTATTTTGACATGAAATTTGCACATGTCATATTATTATATGACATACTGTACTTTATCATCAATCATTACAAATGTATACCTGCTACAACCCCGTGTGCTACAGATACGTGTGTTTGACGTGGAACTTGGGTGGAAACCTAGACGGAAGAGATATATGCTGTCAGCCTGCACGCCCCACGGAGGTTTCAACTTCCGCGGTCTATACTCTGTCCTCAACTGTCTCCATGTCATTATGCTAGCCTACTTTGTCCTGAATAAGGCGAAGTCCTTGGGGAAACTGTCTAGTTTATGACTGGGTCCTCCTGGTAGAAACGCCAAGGTCAGACCTGCATGCTTCCTTGCAGTGCCAATCACTTTCGTTGTGGATAGGCCTTGACCTAGTGCATCCTAAACATCTTTCACATGTCCTCATACTAAACGCTATCATGACTCATGACATGCCTCATGACTAAACGCTATCCTATCTGCAGTCTGACATTAAGAGGTCTCCAATCTAACCATAGATCCGATGGTATTATTAGCCGGATAATGTGTAGCCCAGCTGAAAGACTTCTTTCTGTCATATCTGCTGCATAGTCTGCAAAGGTGGAATTTGCGCATCCAACCTTTTTTCTTCTCTTTTTTAGCTTGTTGCAAAAATTTGCCATGTTAATGTGGTTTGATGGAATGGTCCATCATATAAAAATCGGTACTATGACAGAAGCAAATGCAAGGAACGGAAAATATCGAGAAAGAAGAAGCATCGTTAGCCTTAGCCTCTTTGAGAGTCTACCGCGTGCACAAGGATTCTGGATATCGACGATACTATCCTCTGAAGGGAAAAAGTAAACATTGCTAGATACGATTCAGGTCTGCAGGGGTTAGAGGAAGGTCAATCCAAAGGATTCGGAGGCATGGATTGTCATTGAGGAAGGACAGTGATAGGGCTTTTTTTCCAAATTAAAATATGACTTTCCTGTTTACTCCAGAGAATAGTCGCTCTGAACAGTGAGTTTACATAGGTAAAAACCTGGCCTAAAGAATGAAAATTCAAATTTTTGTATTTTTCTCTACTTGGTGTTTTATTAACTCATAGTAAACTGCTATATATAATAAATAAAAAATCGAATATTTGTATAAGCAGCGAAAAATATCGAGACTTTTGAATGAATTTGTCCTCAGTCAAGAAAGAATCAAACTCATGCTCATCGAACGAAGATGGCAATAGTTTAATTAATTTAATTAATTTTCTAAAGACAAATTCATTTGTGAGCCCACGTGCATTTTGCTTTGTCATTTGTGAGTGGAAAGTCGTCATGAATTATAATAAATATGGAAAAAAAATGAAAATCTTGTGTCACGTTATTTGCATAGTCTGCTGGCAACACCGAATGCATGCGCTGCTCCGTCCGCTGAGGTCATCCTAAAAAATTTTTGTGCTACAGTCAAACGGAGTGACAGAAAGCTAAATCTTGTATTAAACGTGCAAGAACGTGAAATCGTGACACTGAGTACCGGAAAAATGTTGGATTTCAGGCTAGGGGGCCTGAAAAGGGGCATGTTTTGGGGGGAAGACCTTTTCTAAAATATTTTTCTGCCCCAGCGATTCGGGCTGAAATGGAAAGGTACAAAGGTGCATCTTGGGACACATAACTGATGCGATGTTGAGTTCAAGAGAAATTCTTCATTTGTTGCATTCCCTCAGGGCAAAATATTTGTCGCCAAAGAAATGCATTCTCCTGCGAGAAAGGCAAACATATAAAACTGAGACTTACGAGTATTCTGCGTGGTATCGATTCTGATGCTATGATGTACGACAGTAGTCATATTCCACGATATGTAGTGCACTACCACCATGCTGCTACAATCAGATTTTTCCTCTTCGTAATTGGATGTAGTAATGTGAAAACAATTTTTCGGAAGACTTTTCCTTTCTTCAACCCCTAACCTCACCTCCCCCCTCCCCCTTCTCGACGGAACCCACTAATGTAATGCCTTAGCCTAGCCGATGAACTGTCAGTCATAGGTATCCCTTACGAAAATGCCTTATAGGATTCCTATATTCCAAAAGGAATACACATTATAGGAATCCTATAGGTTTCTATAGGCCCCATAGGGTTCTGTTTGGGACCTATATGGTTTCCTATAGAACCACTAGGGTTCCCTATAGGGCCTACAGGGTTCCCTATAGGACCTATTGGGTTCACAATAGGGCCTATACGGAACCCTATAGGGCAGGGGTCGGGAACCTATGGCTCATGAGCCAAATTTGGCTCACGAGCCAAAAAGTTTGACTCATTGAGTCATGGTTGAAAATATTGGTTGTTCCTCATGTATCAAAGAATGTACACCTCTGTTTGTCAACTTCAGGAAAAATTATGTTGGTCTGAAAATCTTTTTGCTCACAAGCACTTAGCTCAACCTTAATGTGGCTCACTATGCCAAAAAGGTTCCCGACCCCTGCTATAGGGCTGGCTATAGAAATCAGTTTGCAGTTCTCCTCTAGGCCACTAGATGGGGGTATGAGGTTCTCGCATTTCTCAAAGTACACAAAAGTGCCCTCCTCTTACCCATGGAATCATCTCTCACAAAAGAGTTTTGTACATCCCCAAATGTCTCGCCTTGCCTTATTGTAGCAATCAATAAACTTCGACACTTCCTTATTTGTCATCCCCATCTTCCAGATAGAATCATGGAGTCCAGGGCAGAAATATGGCCATATTCCCATTGAAAACTACGTACGAGAGGAAGGAGACTTCATCCAAAAGGAGTCGTAGTTTTAGTGTTATCCGTTTCCTCTAGTGGAGAGGAGAATAATGCATCTCTCTACCGAAGGAAGTGGACACGCAATCCCCCGACATATGTCCGCCTGGGCAATAAATTATGCAGACCCAGCCAGTACTAGTATTAGTTATGCAAATGCCCCTACCATGGGAAAACCTCTAATCGGTAATTGATTTACACAAAAACACTGCGCCAATATTGACCCCGGTTGCCTTTTCCGTCGTAATGCCTGGGTTTCGAAACCCAAAAAAAGTCCTCCCCGAATCCTATAAGTCCTCTAAGACCCTATAGGGATCCTATAGGATCCTATCGGTTTTTCGTGTTTCAAAAACCTATAGGAAAGCCTATAGGACATTTCCGTAATGGATACCTTTTTCGGTTGAAAAGAAACTCAATCCTTGGCTTACTGGGCTAATTATGCGTAAAGGATTAATCACTGGTCTTCCAAATCTCGTCGAGGACGTGTAAAGTTAAGCCAAACGCATACCAATTCACTCTCTCACGTTTCTTTTAGGAGTATGTGTTACGTTAGACCGATTAGTGGTCTGTTTCGCGTTTCATGGACCATTTCATTGCGGATGAGGAACATTAAGCTTATTTAAAGTTCCTCGAGCCGTCTCGACGAGTTCTGAGAAGAAAATGCTCCTCGGAAACTTGGAATACAACGGGGATTTATAGTTGTCCGAATTAGATACCTCTACCAGTACATTCCCTTACGGAAATGTCCTATAGGAAACCTTTAGCTATTTCTTATAGGAAACCAATAGACTTTCCTATAGGTTTTTGAAACACGAAAAACCTATAGGATCCTTTAGAATCCTATAGGATCCCTATAGGGTCTTATAGGTCTCCTGACCTATNATCCTATAGGATCCCTATAGGGTCTTATAGGTCTCCTGACCTATAGGACTCGGGGAGGATATTTTGGGTTTCGAAATCCAGGCATTACGACGGAAAAGGCGACCGGGTTAATAATGGCACAGCATTTCGGTGTAAATCAAAAACCAAGCTTTCTGCTTCTCAGAAAGTACAGGGTGATATTTTTTTATTCATGGGACCATTATAAATACTTTACAGGGTGACAAGAAAGTCCTTGGAACAATATTTATTGCCATCTACCACCTAACATTTTTTTGCAAACAAAATGAAACCTAAAATATAGATGGAGGCCCATGTATTGAATAAATGATACCAGTTGTTTTCAATGTGGTCCCTTATATATCCAAAAGTCCAGATTGACATTTCCGGTGTAATAAATGTGAGACGTAAGATACTTTTTGAAGGCCCTTTCCTATTAAGTCCTTTACCGTTTGATCCTTTGCTTTTGCAACGAACCAAGGCCATTTCTTTTTGCACTTGTTCGCGCCGAGATTGAAAAGCCAGGAAGCTTCTACGAATTTGCTCCTCATCCTCTTCAGTGGTGAGGTTGAGGGTCGGAACATTTCTGGGAGACGTATTCTCGATTCTCGTCATCGTTCCGTTTGGGCCCCTTCCACCGTTCGCCCGCAACTGGAATGCATTATGACGTAATATTCACATTTTTCCGTAAGCTAGGTATATCCTGTTCGGCCGTTTTGAACTGCTGTCAGTCTTGGTGGGGGTATCTTGTGATGGTCCACTGGAAGCAACACAAAGGACACCTTTTTCCAACTACAAATCAATATCTTTTGTTTGTATCTCTTTCGTCCGAAGGCATCCCCTGAGTGGCTACGCAGGGGAGGAGAAACAATAATAAATAAATAAATAACAATATCAAAATGAAATTCGCATCCACGAAAAGCGAGATTCAGTGATTTCCTCAATCCCGAGGGAGATGGAGAATTTGCTAGAGCGATTCTGCGTTGAGAAATGAATAAGTATGCTAAGTTTCGTTCCTGTTTATGCCATCGATGACTGTCGGATCCGCCCTCGAGAACGGTAGAGCGTGGATGCTGGGTAGAGCGTCGAAAAGGCCGCTCACTCAACTCGTGAATTCCCGACAATGTTACACACTTAGCCCAGGCCGAGGGGGGGGGGGGGGTCAAATCGATCAAGCTTGGGACCGGATGGAACCTTTCAGTGGTGGTAGGGTCCACATTATCAAATCTTGAATCGAAGTTCCAATTGGCAAAAACTGAAAATGTCTCCGCTTTTCAAAAAGCAACTGTTGAAGAGGACTTCACAGGCCGGACATAAACCGCCAAAGAGCCGAATGCAACCCCCGCTGGCAGGCTATTTGACATCCCTGGCCGAGGACGACCGGAAGGTCTTGGAAGTCTTCCACGGGTCGGCTAGTCTCATGGTGCACGATGAACGCTCGAACATGGCAAGGTATGTCAAATTGGGCGGAAGAGCCTCCCTACGCCCTTATTATAACCTTGAACCTAAGAAAATACCCAGAACTGCTGAAAAGCTTCATGGGGAGATGAAGTTAGTGCATGAGTGAGAAAATGATAGGTATGGGAAGGATAGGATTGAATCTGAAGGGGGAGAAGGAACAGGAGGAAATTTCGCTTCAGTACTTCCTATCTTGTCAGCTTGAATCCCATTACTTCTAATAGGGTTCTCATCAACTCTCTTGTAACTTCTTAATCAACAGGTGATTAAGATGTTACAAGAGATCCCCTGCATCGATTACGTGCCCCACTTCCGAGTGAAATATAGAAAAGACGGCGAGGAAGAGGAGGCCAGACGTGGGGATCACCACACCCAGGAACTCCATCTCCGCTCTCCTAAGGGTGCCTGCACACCGGATCAGTCTAGTCTAGTCTAGTCAAGTCTAGTCACGAGTAGTCAAGTCAAAACGTTTAGAACCCCATAGCTCAACATGGAATGACTGATACCGCCTTCACACCGAATCAGNGAAATGCCACCTCCTCATCTCTATGCCTCAACTCTGTCTTCTTGCCCTGCTAGTGCAGCTCTGTATTACGAATCAGGGCTCCCGTACGCTCGCACAACACAGGAGCACGCTCATGCTATCCGAACTCAAAGGTCACCTTCACATGGAAGCGAAGGGGCAATGACTGTTGAAAATGAGTTCCCTTTATCCCTCATTAGAAATTGATTGAGTCTGATTGAGACGCGAGAGCGGCTCCTGATTGCGCCATGAACTTGTAACGTATGCCGGCTTATGACCGCAAGTCCAGCGTATCAATAGAGTCCAGGCGGGGAGGAGGCGGAAGGAGGTGAACTAAAACATCCATCAACACGTGGAGGGAGGCGAACCCAGTGTTTGGGGTCAACCAACACGTAGAAGGGCTCCGTACAGTTTATATGCAGGATCCTTCCTTCTCGAATGTGCTACTCAAACACTGGGCAAGGAGCCATATCATCATTATGCGAATGAGTATCAAAGTCCCTCCAATCAAGTCCAATCGCCAAAACCTATCCTCCAATCCAACAAGCTTTCAGCGGAAGATCCCTCCCTCAATCCCTCACTCCGAGGTGCCTGAAGAACTCGAACTCGAAGAAAGCGAGTCAGTACCGATTTGATCGGGGTACTCGGGCCCTTTTAGATCGTGGATGTATTGAAACTGGCCGCCTTTCTCTCTAAAATACATACAGAGGAACATCGACATAGTTAAAGGGTCGTTTCTCTTCGAAGATCGTGAGTTTTTCCTAGAACTTGCAAGGTTTTTCTGGAGGTGAAGACCAGCCCTTTGTCATTGAAATTATTTTAAAGGGGTTGGACCGGTTGTTTGGTTAACATTTCCTTTGTCCTTTTTTTTATTATTAATTTTTCTTTTTGGAAATACATTTTTTTTGTTTTCTTGTGATTGAATTTTCATGTATTTTCACAAATTTCAGTGGCGATCTGTGGTCAAGTTTTTTNAGCGAAGGGGCAATGACTGTTGAAAATGAGTTCCCTTTATCCCTAATTAGAAATTGATTGAGTCTGATTGAGACAGGAGAGCGGCTCCTGATTGCGCCATGAACTGGAGAATGAGACAGGTCATGAGATGCGAAATGACACCACCTTCTTCTTGAATCACTCTCGCTCTCGCACTAGCTTACAGGACATGGACTGTTAATTAGTGAGAAAGATAGATGTGACATCAGAGAAATATGGTCTCAGCTTGCAACTGATGACCTGGCGTTCTCTATCTGGCACGTATTCGCGATTCCATAGGACCCCCCCTTTCTCTTGTGTTTTTTAAATAAAGGGGTTGAAGAGCGAATTTCTTATTGCCTCATTGCATATAGCCTTCGTTGGAGAGTTACCGATGGAATTATGTTTGCGACTCACCTCAGTGTGACTCCTAGCCGTTCCTCTGGAGGAATAGCCCTTCGGTAGTTGGTATTTTGCTTTTCTATGTGTGGAGCTAGGAGATGCAAGAGTTTCTCAAAAGAGAATGTCCTCATCCGAAAATACCCAAGGAACCGCTCAGGGTCTTCCTGCAATTCGGCAAAAAGGTGATGGAATTCACCGAATTGCTGCCTTTGGGAATTAATGGATGCACCCACAACTTCTTTCGCCTTCTCTTTCTCCATCGCCACCACAAAACATGGGTAGACAACAGTTCTTCCTCACTCTCCTCCATGCTGCTCAACAGGACCACCACTGGAGCAGATGGTGAACTGAACTTGGATTACGTAGACTGATCCGGTGTGAAGGCACCCTAACGCGTCTCTCCAGCTGACAACTGAGGGCACGATGAATGTGGTTCCCTTTCTCTCTTCTTGTCTGTATTTGTCGGCCTTCTCTTTTTCCGTCCATGGTGGGGGTGTGCTCTGCGCAGTTTTCTTTCCAATCACGCAAGCTGCGCTCTGACAAATCACAATTTGGATTGTGTTCGTTAACGAGGACCAAGCGAAAACTATATGTGCACATTTTTTCGGTTTCTTCTCTAAAGAAAAAGTAAACATCGTGCGTTTTGAACAACTCATTGAGAAGTTCTTATTCAAAATTCATAAATCCAATCCCAATCCCAACCCAATAGCAGTACTTTTTATTCCATAAGAATTCTAAGTATTTCCTATCGAGGGGTTTATGCTGATATACCTCTCATGTGCAACCTTGACTCTGAGGCGGAAAAAAAGCCACTGAGAGTTCTGCTAACTATAGTTAGATAGTGGAAGATGATAATCTCACAATTAGTCGGCAGATGTCGGTGGAGTCTGTCCGAAGGCAGTCATTCCTAACGAGGGTGTGAAGCCTTAAGGCGGCGCAGTACCCTCCTTCAAAAAAGAGCTAGGGACGAAGCGTTTCATAGATGTCGTTTAGTGTCTCCCCGCCCCTCAGACTCGCCGGCTCTCGCGCCAAGGGCGAGGACGAGGGGGTGGAGCATGAGGTCAAGGCCCATCCCCTCCAGCCTTCCCCTTCCAATCTAGGTCCCGCGCCTCGAGAAAAACCATACCCTTGTAGATATCGTTTGCATCAGAACAGTGGTAGTGTTCTAAATCAATTCAGAATTCAGACTCAATAAATCTAATTAAATGTATTTTTATCCTAAATATTGGATGGAATTTTCCTTTCTGAGTCCGAGAATGAATCCCCTTAATTTTATCATCTAAACCACTATGATAAAGAGATCTTTCAGCTTCTTTTCTTTCTTGTACAAACCACGTAGTCATTTCACAGGTACTTTTCTTTATCCCCTGAGAGGTGGACCTAGTAAATTAATAGATGAATTGAAAACTCCAAATTCATCCTGCGAGACAGGTCAGACGATGCAGTACAGTACAATACGGAAGGAAAAATGCGAAGAATTCCACGCTGAGAGGGTAGGATGAAAGGCAGGCCCCGAGGGCGATGATGTCACCACCCCATGAAGCTTCATTTTCTTCTCCCTTCTTGCCATGGCCTCACCATAGCCTGCGGCTGTGTCTCTTTCGCTGGTCATCCTCTTTTTTTTTTCCCGTTGCAGTAAATTACAGTCTATCATTGTAACATCTACCATTGAATTATTTCCCTCTGTGGCACTTGCTCTTCATGCTTATCCTGGATTCGTTCCTCTCGTGATTCATTCCTTCCCAATTTGTCGATTGAAACAAAATCCTTTAATAACTGTAGTAATTTTTATTTGTTTAGAAAAAAAAAGTAAGAGTAAAAATTCGATATTTCTCTTTCTCACCGAAATAATCCTACACATTACCCATTCAGATCTCCTACCCCCCTAACTTCATCAGACGAGCCGATGAAATGATAATTATTTCATCGTATTTATGTACACAGGACACTCTGATCACTGTTGGAATTACCCTGATTTTCAATGACTTCGGGAACACGAGTTTTCATACTTTGTACTAGCTTGCTAGTACTAGCACGGGGTTCAGGTAACCCTCACGGAAGGTGAGCTTTTATACAAACAGAAGTTTAAGAGTTACTTTGTCTCCCCCCCCCCCCGACGCGTCCAAGACTTCATATCACAAAATGATATGGAGTCGGAAAGACAATGACACTGTTTTCTTCAAATGTCACTAGGGTGTGAAATTCTTTTTCATGTCTTCCAGCGTGTGCGCCAATAAATTTTGGTCTGAAAAGCTCAAAGTCATCAATTGCCTCATTTTGACGACCCCTATCAGTCTACTCCTTCAACGCAGTCGAATGTCGTTTGGACCTGATTTGGTTTCTGTCGTCCTGACATCTCAGTTGGAGTCGAGGTTTGGAACTGGTCGTCGAAATATATTCGAGAAAGACAACAGAACATAAGAGGGGCGCTGCAAAATCTCATGCCAAATGTGTCTCCTTATCCTAATGACATTTTTTTGGTATTGTTCTTCCGGGATTCAACAAGATAAAGTGATTTTTTTTTTTTTTTCTTCATAAACCAAAATGATGCGACGAAACATATAATATTCATAGCATAAGGCCCAAAAAAGGTCACTCCCAGGTCATCCACTCTCGTCAAGGGAAATCAGCAAGTGCTGATTTGCCATGGTTTCAAAGACGTCTAACTGCTAAACAGTGTCTTGCAGAGATGAAATTATAACTGGGCTGTCTAGCCCCTTCCATGTGATTTGTGAATGACTGGTTTCTACAGTTCTGGTTTGGACATTTTAGTCTGGAGGACGGGCCTAGTGAAGGTCGTCCAATTTCAGCAAGTGACAAGACAAATGTGGCTGAAGTGAAGGCCATGATAGCGGAAGACCGAAATATGGCGTGCTATCACAGAAGAGACCCTTGGGACTGGAGTGGCGGCATTGAAAATATTTATTTTTTAAATTTTTGGGGTGCAGAAATGTTGTTCATGTTGGATTCCTCTTCCACTGAGTGCCAAAAATGGTTCCAGTAAATTCCTGCAAAAAATGCTGCAGAAATGCAAAAAAAAGTTTCAAAATATGTGTGGTGGTGGCAAGACCATGCAGGGATGATTTCATCTCTTCAAAACAGTGTTTCACAGTTTGCCGCCTTCAGAAACCATTCCAAATCAGCACTCGCCGATCACTCTGGGTCAAAGTCATATGTACTGAGGGGGTGACCTCTTTTGGACTTACGCTACGCGTCACCATGTTGATAACAATTTTCCAAAAAAATCACTGAATCTTATTGAATCCCAGGAAAGCAATACCAACATATTTATTAGGATCAAGGGATATTTACTGCAATTTGGCTGGAACTTCTGGGGTGCCCCTCGTATAAGCCATTTTCTTCGCTGCCAAGATTTGCCTTCGTGTCTACCGTGAAGCCGAATGAACATGATAACGCCCCGAAAAAGGACATAAGAAAGTGTAATTATCTGCGGTTATCTTACGTATATAAGAGTTGTAAGACATCCAACGCAAATCGGTCTATATCTCATAACTACGTGGCCTTCCCTTTTTTTTTTTTAAAGAGGGAAGGGGGTGGAAGGGAGGCCTCTGAACCTTTTTCAGGGGGACGTCCACTTACGGCCAATAAGGTTCGAGGAAGGTGGAGCTTTCTTCATGCTGCCCATTTTTCGTGTGCGTGAGACAGATCTGCCATCTATTTTTTGAAGGTGCAAGCAAACCATTATAATGGACCTCTATGGCGCCAACTTTTGGCTCAAATATCATGAAAACGCGCCAAATTTTTTAACATCCGCTTGCAAATATGTAGCAGTAGTGACATTCTCCGTGGCTTAACCTTGGGATTTTGGAATCGATCTTGCGTTTTTGAGATACTGAGATCAAGTACTAGTTAGTTCTTGGTGCGGTACTTATAAGTACCATCATTAGAAGCAGATCAATGAGTGGATGACAATGATATAAGGTTCATATGTATGGGACTAAGCGTTTAGGAATCCGAGAGCGTTTTCTTACAGCCAGCATAAATCAAAGGGTACTGCGCCCCCTTAAGGCCCTGTTACACTAGGCGAGTGCTCGCTAGCGACTACTCGCTAGGGCCACTCGCTTAGTGTAACACCCCACTCACTACGAGTTTGAAAGATTTCAAACTTCAGGCGAGTACTCGCTAGCAAGAACCAATCAAAAGGCAACCTCGAGGCAAGATGGACCCCCACTCCTCCCCTGACAGGAGTTGAAAAGGTTAACGCGAAGCGTCTGGTATGAGTTCGGGATGCGTCTATATCAGTTGCCGTTCGACGCCAGTGTCGTTGCTGCCCTCATTGGGGTATGGTACATCATCAGGAAGAGTGGGAGGCACAACGGACGAGTTTGGACGATGCTCTGGCTCTTCACTCTTAGAAAGAAGTGAACGATATTCGAGAAAGGGAGCGAAACTGGAGTTAGCGGTTTTACTCTCTAAAAACGAAGAAGTGCAATCGATAACTACTCAACATCCATATCTTTTTTGAAGAGCGCGAAACGAATGAGGGAGTGTACTTTTCAAGATAGAAAAAGTTAGTGGCTGTTCTGAGGAATGAGAGAGGTGAGTGGCATTACTTCCTTGTTTTTAGGGAGTAAAACCGCTAACTCCAGCTTCGCTCCCTTTCGAGGAAATCGCTCACTCTTTTCTAAGTGAGTTGAAAAGATCTAGGGTGGATTTTTGAACAGAGCATTATCCGATAATGCAGCTTTATTTCGGAGAAAATGCATTATAAATCCGGTAAATAAAGCTGCATTATCGGATAGTTCTCTGTTCAAAAATCCACCCCTACTCTGGTGGCCCACAATTTTTTCCCGCCCCACCTAAAAGAGTCTATTCCCAATCACGTCGCTGGCTTTCTTCAAATGAACGAAACAACCTTCCAGAGACTCTTGGAGAAGGTGGCTCCAAGGATAACAAAGAAGAAAACGGTACTCATAGACCCAACCAGAGGAATTGCTCATTTTATCCCTTCGTTACCTTGCCAGGTGTGAAACTCGTAGGAGATTGGTTATGGCCACTTCATGACTGAAGAGGTTAGGATAAATTAAATATGAAGTGAATGGCTTGTGGATCTTCGGAAAAATCATTCAAACAGGATCGAAGATATCTATTTTGGCTTTCCTTGACCTCCTAAGTGTCATTTTTTTGACAGTTGGCGCCCCATCACATTGTCGACTAGATCCACCATGACTGATGAGAACTTCGACTTTCGGCAGGCAGCCATCATCTTTGTGTATCTCATAATTATCGACATCTGTACACAGATGCTCAAAAACCAAATTCCCCATTCGTGGAATAGATGGCTGGCAGTTTGAAGCGAGTAAATGGCAAGCCCTCGCCAGCGAGTACTCGCTTAATGTAACACCACACTCGCCCACTCGCTGGCGAGTATTCGCCAAGTGTAACAGGGCCTTTAGGTCAGTGCGTATCCGGTCCTGTAACGGCGGATCAAGTAGTAGACATTAATTGTCTAATCAATAAGAACAAGAACTTGTTGATTCGTGTGTCTACCTGTGACGTCACCGTGCCGCAAATCTGAACTCGTTCGAACGAAGAATTCGTCAGCGTCTCATTTCCTTCAACACGTATGGACACTGGAGTTATTGAAGATGCTACCATTTTCTGAAGTTGAGTAGAAAATCACTCATGAGTAAAGAAATTAGAATTTTTTGGATATTGCGTATCTGTGAGAGTGGATGTCTGCCCACGATCAATTGTTCGTTTTCCCTGATGTCATGCGTTCCCAGCTCGGATCCTCATCAATTAAGGAGTGCCCCTCTGCAACCCCGAGACCACACGCCGGTCTCCTCGACGGAAGGACCGACGAGCCCACGGGAGCTCCGCGTGATGCAAGCAACGAGACGGACGTCGTGCATGCAGATGGCGTTGAATGCGAAGCTTTTCAGTGGTTCTGGGCGATTTTAGCGATATAATCCAGATGATGTGTGAAGCTACTTCGAACATCTAAACGTGCAATCAATGACCGTATACATTCCAGCGACCGTCTTTGTCTTCGATGGGCCTTTCGAAAGCCTTCTTGGGTTTCAGTCTGAGTAATGTAGATTATAAAATTGTTTATCCGCGTGTAGAAAGAAAAAGAAAAACCTTCACAAGAGTTAATAGGATAATTATTGAATCTTTATTCATTTATTTTCTTATTGTCCATTCAGGCACTAAGTTCAATACAAATCTTCCTATAACCTTATTGCTGAAAAGCTGTATAGAATGGGGCCATGCGTTAACGATATCTTACTTGTCGCCTATTCTGTTGGAATCACTTAACGAGATTTGAAGCATATTTCGTTTGTTACGTGATTCAAACACCAAAAGAAACTTCTAATCCATCTTAAAATCGTTAGGAAAATTGAAAAGTCTCTGATTTCTGAACTTTTCTCTGACTCCAAACTCTCTGACGTTAACATTTATATTTCAAGAAAGTAGAATACGTTGAGCACGAATTATCCGAGCTCGATTATAATGAAATGGCTCCAGAGCTAAAAAAAAAACTCACTACAGAGAATGTCTTTGAGTGCATTGCCTTCAAAGGATCCCGGTCGGAAAAGAGAGCAGTAGAAAATTTTTTTTAGACGCGATGCGATACGTTTGAAAGCCAAGCAATTAAGTTCGTGCACGAAGTTGGAATGTGAAGTATCATGTGGGATTTGGCCAGAGTAGTCCAACGACTTGGCTCGAAGTAAAAAAAAAAAAAAAAAAAAAAAAAAAAAGAAAAAAAAAAAAAAAAAAANAAAAAAAAAAAAAAAAAAAAAAAAAAAAATGGAAAAAAAAAAAAAAAAAAAAAAAAAAAAAAAAAGAGGGAATAAGAAATATCGAAGCCAATGCAGCGAAGAAAAAAAGAGATGAAAAAAGAAGAATTTGTACATGTAAAATAAGTAGAACAGTCCAATATCGAACATATTTCAGAGGTAGCCTTCACTACAAACTGGAACTATGGAACTAAATTCCAAGATTTTCTAACTAGACGGGGAATGGAAGCCCTGTGGTAAACCTAGTAAGAACGTCATTATGCGTCAGCATTCACACTTCCATTCCGGTCTGTGGCCTCTTCGTTATCGCAATAAACCGAGCCACAATTGATTATTCACCTGCTTTATATTCTGCTTGCTATATAGGATAACCTATTGAATAGGATGAAGCTCAAACTCGTGGAATGCCTTTTTAGTGCCATTGAAGAGCACAATGAACGAAAACCAAGCTGCTCGGGTTGCACAGGGAAGAAGTAGCATCCATGAAGCAAAGAAGAAAAATCAATGAAGAGGTCGGAATCCGACTAGCAGGTTGGTCGGTTGCATCAGGAATAGGAAGCCTCGTAGGTATTCCACCTTTTCCGGGGTGTCTGCTGTTTTCACGATTTCCAGCTCTCTCAGAATGTGGACGAATGCATACCGCATCATCTCCTGCGCGAACCTGCTCGTCCCAGTCATAAACGAGCACGTCAGTCAACGAATAAGGTGAAGGTTAAAAATAACTCTTATCCCACTTTTCAAATCCTCTCGTCGCCAAAGAGTTACGCAACAATTGATTTTCAAAAAGCAAGAGAATAAATTTGAATAATGGAAATGACTTATGAATGCTATAGATTTGGTCTTATAAAGCATTTCATGGGCTTAATTATTCTCCTGGCACTCATTCCTCTTCTATTGCTAGCTTACTTTCATACTGATCATAATTTCGTGTTAAATTCTTATCCTTTTTCATGTTACCGTGATGTCACTTTTTTTGACTAAGCACCATTAAGCAGGTGTATAAAGTTAATGCAGATAAACAAAGTATGACCAGACCTCTGTCCGATGCACATGCGGGGACCGATCCCAAAGGGTAGATAGGCATATGGATCGTGCTTCTTGTTCTCCTCCAGGAATCTTTCCGGTTTCCACACTTCAGGCTCTGGGAATTCTTCTTCTTCCCGATGAAGCGCGTAGGCAGGAATCATTACCAGGGAATCCTTGGGGATGATGATGTTCTTGTAGCTGTGAAAATAAGCAATGCTCGATTGCAGGAAAAGTATTCACCCTATGCCAGGCTATCAACAATTCTTACTTCGTGTCGCTAGTGGTTTCGTTACAGGCATAACATTACCTTCCTGATCATGAGAGAAGGCAATACATTCTATCACACTATCATAAACAACAAACTAAAAGAAAACCTTTAAGCAAATACATTCCAAAAATGCATAAAGGTTTCATCAGATTTATACAACTTTCTTTGCATTTATCCGCCAGGAAAGCAACTTACTGAAAGTCATGCTTAGCGACCCTCTCGAGGCGATTAATTGGAGGATGAAGGCGAAGTGACTCGGCGATGCATGCATCCAAGAGAGGCAACTTGGATAAGGTGTCGTGTCGGATCTCTCCGTCCGTTGCCTTGATAGCATCCAGGATCTCCTCTCTCACCTTGGATTGAATCTCGGGGTGGAGAGCGAGGTAGTAGGAGGTGAAGCTCATGGTGGTCTTCACCGTGTCGAAGCCGGCCAGGAAGAACAACATCAGCTGCACCTCAAGTAGTTTTTGCGTTATTCCCATCCGCTGGTATTCCTTATTATCCTCCAACTGCAGCAGAACCAGAAAAATGTTCAATTCCTATCAAAGGTTTCAGCACCTTTTGCCCATCAATTCTTCGTTGCTATATATATACTTCACATTTACAATTTATCAAATATCTTTTTGGAAAAAAAAAAGTTGCTCGAACATAAATTTCTGCCCCAATATGCGTTTACCAGGGAAGGGCCAAACATTCAGTCGCCAAAATTGGTCAAATAAAATCACTAACAGTCTCTTCTTGTCATACCTCCTTGAGAGCCTGGAGGATGATGTCGAGGAAATCATTCCTCGTTCCGGCATCCGGGTTTTGTTTCCGAGCGTCGATGATCTCCCGGATGACTTTCACGAAGAAGTCACTCGGCTCCGGCGGGAATAAGTCCATATAATGCATTAGCTTCGGAAACGACACTAGGAATGAGAACCCTGACATTGACTTGCTGTCTTCAACACTCCTTAAATCAACTTTTCCCCTGACATTTGACTCACGTGGAAGTAGGACCATTGGGTTGTCGACTTTTTCGTTTGAAAAAATATGAAGAGCATTTTTCACAATTGGGTTGTCGGCATTTTTCAGAGAGGAAATCTCCACGCCAAATCCATACCATGCGATTACGTCCATTCCAAAGCCGCCATAATACCTGCAGTAAAAAATGTTAGGGCATCCTGCGAATGATATATTCTAACAAACATTTCAATTATGAAAAGGATGAATTTAATAGGTTTTAGACAATGTAACTCCTGAATTTTACCTTGAAACAGAGCCATCGACAAACAACCTGAAGCTTAGGTATATCAAAGTGGCCAATTTAGGCAAGAGTCTCATTGAATAAGAACTCCCATCGAATTCTAATTTTTTTTCGATGACAATGCATATAATGCAATGGAGACAATACGGCCATCATTTTGCTACCCGTTGAATCCATTCCATTCTTTAATTTGACCCATGGCGAAGGTGTGACTGAGGAAAAGTCAAAGAACGTTGAGCTACTGACACTCGGAAGTTAATTTTCCCTCAGCAGTTTCCCATAACGGTGATCTAAAAGACCTCTTTCTTCGTCCCAACTGCGTCAAGTTCATGCAGCTGCTGTGGGAATAAATACTAATTGAAAGGAATGATATGTTGTAATGTCGGAGGAGTGGCATTAGACCGAGTTCTTACCCTATTGTTAAGACAAGCTAAACGTCTCCCAGAAGTCCACCAACTTTAGTTCTACTAGTGCAGAGACTGGAAGTCGAATTGACGAACCTGGAAAGCTTAAGTCCTTTCTTGCCGTCAGCCCCATCCCGTTTGAGCACCTCGGTGAGGGTCTTGGCGCATTCCAGGAACATGGGGGCCGTGGTCTTCATTCGACCTCCTGTGAATCCTGGGCCTAGTAATGATCGTATTGCCTTCCATTTCTCACCCTAACAATGAAAGGAAAGATAGTATGCACAGCAGAAAAAGTGAGCGTTGTATAGTTTCTCTCCTCCATTTAATTCGGAAGAGCTAATGAATCCACGAGAGGGAAGAAACACGTGTCATTTAGAGATTAAATTTACAACTTATTAAATTCGTAAAACGTAATATGTCCGTAAAAACTATGAGTAAGCAAGATAATTTAAAAAATTAAACAGGCCAAAACTTCAAGGAATTGAAAAGAAATCCACGAAATCCTTATTTACTATAGGATGAAGTCACCTTCCACAAATATTATATCACATTGTCATATGCACGATAAGACACGTAAGAATCAATTGTCCTCTCTGAACGGATATTGGAAGAAATAAAAGTTAAAATCTGTTTGATTTGATGCCAGAAAAGAGAAAAGAGTACTGACAAAAGAAATTATGTTCCCGATGTTGCCCTGCAGATGAACGAAAAGGAGTCCAATTCCATCCAGCGCATTGTAGACGCAATTGTGTTGAATATGCGAATTGCTCCTCGTGCCCGACTCTCATTCCAAGCGTTAGATCCTTTCCGCTCCGCTATCACTTTCGAGTAAACCAGGAATGCTTTTTCCTCCCTATTGTATTCTTGTCCTCTCTTGGAAGGATTAAACTTTCTCGCGGCATCTTCTTCATGGAAAGATTCGCACTATCTTCTCCTTTTAGAAAAAATTTTCACCCCACCCGGAAAACCAATCGCGGAGACAGTTTGAAGGAAAAGATTCTCAGAAGCGAACATCGGAAAGGCTTAATGGGGATGGAAGGAAACTTCGCCTCGGCAATTGCAATTCGTCGTTGATCCGCTTGAATCTTGTCTCTCACATCTTGCAGGGTCCAGATCAACTCTTTTCTAAAAGTTAAATTCACAGAATGGGATGGAGCTGATCACTTCACTGATCGTATGTTTCATATTTTGCAGATAAAGAATTCTATATTCTCTTAGTTGATGACCCTGTACCATATACAGAGTGGCCCAAAAGTAGGTATATAGTTGATTTATTTAACAGTACTTTACACATGGCATGGAATTATGTGAAAGTTATTCCAATGATTTCCAATAATGTTTCAGCACCCTCTTCCATTGGTCATTAGTCAGGTTACCAGTCATTACCACCTCCCCTAAAGAAAAAAAAAACAATTTAATAGATTCAACATATACAACTGTATACCTACTTTTGGGCCACCCTGTATATTCAGCTGCAGCAGTAGTGATGGACGCTATTTGCTATTTGCCACATCGCTGCCTTTTAAAATCAAGATTGCGAAAATAAGATAAGGGAACGGAAGCAAAAAGCCGTAAATAAAATGAAAATGAGGGCCTTACCTGTAGTTGGTCGAGAGAATTCTGGAAGAGCTCGTGTTTGAGATCGAGATCCCGTCTGTCGACGAAGAAGGAGAACTCCTTGACGGTGACCAGTTTCACCAACTCGGTGTCGGTGGTGAACAGCATAGGCCGACGGCCCTCGTATTCACCCCACGTCCTCCCATAGCGACGGCGGTGCTCCAAGTCCACCAAGTGCAGATGATCTGCTCCAAAAATGAATGTTTCCAACCGAGGGAGTCAGAGATAAAAAAATTCTCCTTTCCATGGGGGACGATCAGGGAGAGGAAGGTTGCGTTTGGTAACATGATTCTCCTCGGTAGAGTTCCGGAAGTAATGCCACTATACGACGCGCTACCCGAGTTCCTTATCACCCGTCTCCATCACCTTTTCATGAGGTTAGGCTTGCCCCAGGCACTTTCCCCGCTTTATCATCACCTGCTGCGTAGTGCGGAGATCCGACCTTCGAGGTCTAAATAAATAAATTGGAGATCAGCCCCAGAGGAAATTATTGTCCAAGTGAGGACTCCACAGGAATCGAAAGTTTTCTACTTCCCCCCCCCCCCCCCCCCTCACTTCCATACTTCAATCTTAGATAGAAGTGTGTCTTGGTAAGTCGACCATTCCATTAAGATTGGTGGCTTTCGTATATTTCAATGTACGGCCTGATTTTATTATCGATTCTTCCTTCACCCGTTTTAATACCCCGTCACTGACCTCTTAAATCTGCGGCACCTCATCACACCTAATCCACGCATGCACAGCCTAACCTTTGTAGACGGTTGGTCGGCTTCCAACAACAAGCCAAGGCTTCACCTCGGGAATCCCCTGCCTCGACCACGTGCCCCACGTCTGAGTGAAATATTTGCACAGGAGGAAGAGGAAGCCGAGGAAGATGAGGCCAGACGTGGGGATCACCACACCTAGGAATTCCATCTCTGCTCACGTAGGAAGCCTATCGAGCTAGAAACTGCGAGCACGACTAGCATGGTTCCTTCTTCCTTCCCTTCGTTTGTCTTCCTCTTCTTTTTTTCAGTCCATAGTAGAGGAGTGCTCTGCGCAATTCTCTTTCCAATTATGCAGACGGTGCTGTTACAAAATCGCATTTTGGATCGTGCTCGTGGATGAGGACCGGGAGACAACGACCTATGCTGCATATTTTTCGGAAATATTTTCTAAAAGTGTGAACTTCCTATGTTTCGAAAAACTCACTAATTAATTCACATCAATCATTTTAAAAAAGTTTACTCATTTACTTAGTCATTCTCAACAGCATTTTCTCATATGCAAAGAATTCAGGTCATCATCCTTCTCAAAGTTTAATACATGAGTTGGGCTCTCAGCGCATGATTGAGCACGTTTACATTCTGAACAACCTTGAATGTCTTGCCCCCCCCCCCCCCCCTCTATTTAACCTTGAGTTCTGCTAACTATAGTAAGATAAGGGAGACAATAATTCCAAAATTTCACGGCAGATGGCGAAAGAGTCCCCTCAAAGTCGAGACCATTCGTAACAAGGGTGCATGAAGCCTAGGGATGATATGAACCACCCGAATAGCAGCAAGGCTATTCCCCCTAATCTTGTGCTTGTGCGTGGATTTCTTTTTTCTGTCACCTGAAATGGCGCGTAACTGTGCATCTATGCATTCCTTGCAAAAAATGCTCCCCAAACGGATTCGGGCGGTTTGAATTCCTCGCACACTCTTTGCGAGGCATGGATTTCCTCTGGGAGAGTCAGTCGTTTGGGATTTCAACATGAAGGTTCATGAAAATTACTAGGTGAGTTCATCGTGCTTCATTCTGAACAACGCGCCGAAGTTTTCACTTCGATCGGCGAAGTGGTCTCAAGCCAGGATTCTTTCGGCATCCCTCCACGCTCTCGGCTTTTGGGCCGTGGGAGCGGTGAACTTCTAGCTCGCATCTCCGAAAACCTCTTTGGGACAGTTGCTGAATCTCTGAGAATGTGGTTCATCGGCATTTGGAGTCGCTGATTTCCAATTGCAGAACGAGGAACTGATTTAGAATTTATTTTTGATCTGAAAAATTCAAGAGGGAAAGAGTAGAAAAGAATTGATTGAGAAAATAAAATTGACACCTGACACTATCAGGTGTCAATTTCGTATGAAAGAATTTATGAAATAAAAACTTTTCGTCCTTCCTCAAATGCTTCGGAATTGTTAAAACTTGACTTCCCTAAATTCAAACATTCATAGTTCAAAGAAGTTGAACACGTTGCCCACGATGAATGAATTCATGTATAAAAGCATGGGAAAACGAGATATTAAAAAAAAAACCGACATGAGGAAAAAAAATTTTCATGGGGTTGAAGGAAAAAAAATGAAAAACTACCATGAAAGCAAAAAAGAGTTATATTGAATATTTATTCATATATTCAGCTCCTTATTGTCCGTTCAGCCTTTCAGGTCACTAAAAAAATTAGTGTTGCCCTATTGTTGAAAAGCACTGGAGAATAGAGACATGTGCAAGGAATCCACATTGACACTTGGTTATCAGGAGTCAATTCTACTTGGATGAATTTATGTAACAGAAACTCCTCATCCATGCTCGCATTCTTTTGAAATGTTAAAGCTTGACTATTTCTAATGTTAAACATTCATAGTTCGGAGAAGAACTATTCATTCCAGCGCGATTATCTTGAAATGGCTTCCCAATTAAAACTCCCATCACAATACGTTTTCGAGCATCTACCTGTATATCCTCAAAATGATACCAGCTAGAAATTAAATGTGTTTCAGAAAACCCCCATGCGATTATAAAGAAAAGCGAGGGAAGGAGATGTTCGGATGGAGAGTATTATTATATTGGATTTGGCCCCAAAGCAGGTTTGCGTCCTCGTCCGTAGACTAAATTACTCGTATAAAGCATGAGAAAACTCAGCCAGATATTGAATCTATTCTACTGTTGCCTCCACTAAGAAATGAGATTAAGTGACATTTGGAACGGATGGACACCATTCCAGGGTTTTGGAACTTCTCGGGGAGTAGAAACCTTATGGAAGACCTCGTAGAGAAATAATGCGTTGGCATTTATACTTCCATTGCGGTCTGTGGCCTCTACGCTATTGCGATACTTTTAGCCAAGGTTCCCGACTCTTCTAAGTTGAGCTTGATGCGTAGGATTTATAGTTTGACAGGATGAGGCTCAAAATCATGAGGGGAATTTTGAGAACACGCGAAAGGAAGATGACCCAAAGAACAGTTCATTCGGTTACACAGGGGAAAAGGAAGCGTTGATGACGGCAGAAGGGAAAATCAATGAAGAGGTCGAAAACCGACAACCAGATTGGTCGGTTGTATTACAAAGAGGAAGCCTTTGAGGTATTCCACCTTTTCCGGGGTGTCTGCCGTTCTCACGATCTCCAGCTCTCTCAGAATGTGGACGAATCCATAGCGGATCATTTCTTGTGCGAACCTGCTCGTCCCAGTCAAATAAAAGCACATTAGCCCACGAACTCAACACCTCAACCACAACTCCTCCAAAAATCACTTTCCTAATCCCCTTTACTCCAAAGAATTTTACAACAAATTGACTTTTAAATGCAAAATATGACATTTCACTGGGTAAATTATCTTGTTTTGGTTCAAGGAATCATTTCATTAGAATTTTGGTTTCATTTCTCTTCTTCCTCCTCGTTATGTATCTCTTCAAACTGATCATTGTTTCTCTTTCAATTTATATTTCTTCTCCATGTGACTCTAATGTCTACGTGCATTTTGCCTATGTGCTTAAAAGGTGTCTAAAGCCAATGCAAATAGACTAGGTTTGAGCAGACCTCTGTCCAATGCACATGCGGGGCCCGACTCCAAAGGGTAGATAGGTATACGGATCGTGCGTCTTGTTCTCCTCTAGGAATCTTTCCGGTTTCCACTCTTCAGGCTCTGGGAATTCTTCTTCTTCCCGATGAAGCGCATAGAGAGGAATCATCACCAGGGAGTCCTTGGGGATGACGATGTTCTTGTAGCTGCGAAAACAAGCGACGCCTGACTGCAGGAAGAGTTTTCATCTGATGCCGACCTTTCGGAGAGAATTCATACTTCGTTTCACTAGTTTTGCTAAAGGCTAAAAACAAACTTCCTGTTCCAATTCCACACCGAACTACAGAAACCTACTAAAGAGTTCGGAATGGTGCCCTATTTAATAAACTACTTTTTAAAACCAATTTTCTCTCATTAATCAAACATATTCACAATTTAATCCAGCATGTAGACAATCCCTGATAAATTCCGCAGCGTAGTACGTTAGTTCACTGGAAAACAAAATCAATTACCCTTCCGCTGCCTATCCAATGAAGGCGTGGAGGAAATCGCTTTCAACCAATTCCTAAAAATAATAATAATAATAATAATAATAATAATAATAATAATAATAATAATAATAATAA
>CAJPEV010002832.1:0-38271 GCA_905338385.1 Darwinula stevensoni | reverse complement strand
CATTCAGTTAGTTATATTGCAATTAGGAAGAATTCTGGAGTTGACTATTTTCCAGCTGTTACCCAGTTGGAATGGGTCCGAATTTACAGCTGGAGTCCAGCTGGAAATTATAGCTGTTTCCAGCTGGGATTTTGAACTGGGTGGTGATGGAGAATTCTGCTTTGGATATCTGTGCCCAGGTACAAGTCCTTTTCCCCATTATTCATACCTTAGGATTCACTGGTCTAGTCTAGTACAGTGGTCTCATGCCTTCTCTCAGTGGTCTCAGCATGCCTTCTCTCAGTGGAAAGTGAGCTGAGAGTTGCACTATTGACAATCCCACCTCATATTGAATTGCTGTGTCCAGCAAGTACAAGTTTTCCATTGATATGGCTGGGTGTACCACAGAAAATTCAAGTACCCTTATTTGTGCTGCAAATAAAAAAAAGTTGGGAACCACTGGTCTAGTACATTGCAGCATGCAAGTTAACTTGGAATAGGTTGCTGGAGTTAGCTTTCTGTTGACTTATGACTATGTATTTATGCAGTGGAGTTGATCTGCAAGTGTCTGCCTTTGATGGACCTACCAATTGCTCATCAAGAAGCACTGTCTTATATCGGAATGGCAGTTCTGAAGGAGCATGGAATGGTAGAATTGGCTACTCTGCTGTTGCATCCTGTGTCTTGTTGGGATTTTGAAGAATATGAATTCAGAATGCTTCTCCATTATGTGCCATCTTCAGTCTTCTTCAGGAACATATATGAAGGTCAGACAAAAAAAAAGTTTGCTCTCTCATGGAGTTCTGTGTTACCAGAACAGAAAAATTGCATGGAAAAGGTAACAATGCCATAATGTTCACATTGGATCAATTTCAGAGGCATGATATATCAGAGTCCCCTTTGGATCTCTTTGGCCATTTATTTAGAGAACCATCTGAGAACTTTGAAACTCCTTGTTGCATGCACTAAAATCATTGTATTTGAAATCATAAAATCTTGAGGCACTTTCTGTTTGATGCTCAGATGTTATGTTGTTGAAGTCACAAATGACAACAGGTTCAGCTACAAGAAAGATGTAGCTTGTGCTAGATAGAACAAGCAACATCCAGCTTGTGCTGGATGTTGCTTTCTGAGAGGAAATCAGAAAAATTTACATCCTATTCAGTTATATTTTTAGACATTAAAAATGTTATGTTCTTCCTTAGCACCTGGTGGTTCCTTTAATGTCGTCTGTCTTAGCTTGTACTTGATGAGCTCATTATTTAGGAAGCAAGGCACACGGTTTTTTTTAAGTTGTCTCACCTGATGTTGCTTCAACTTATCCATTTAGAGTTGAGACACCTTGTTTGTCTATGACTGGGACAGCTGATGTTTATTCTAGTGTATTCCAAGCTTAATATTATTTCACTTGTTAAGCCTCTGTAGTTTAAAGTTTTGCTCACATCCACCCCTGGATACTCTTTTTAAGAGGCTCAAACGCTAGGGTATTTTTATGCATTTGTAACTGTCCATGGCCAGGATGGTGATTGGTATTCAAAGTGGCCATTTAATTAGTGCTTCCAAGAAATTCATCATTGAGCATCATATATACCTATGAAGCTGATATGACTAAAGATTTGTACTTGAAATGTAGAAGTTATACTTGGTAATAAGGAGAATTGGGTTACATTGACTTCTTCACCTCTGAGAAATCTTCAGAGGAGCTACAGTTACTTTGTGCAAAATTTCAATTGAGTCCTGAGTGCATAGCTTCAATAATTTACTGTCATAGAAAAGATCTTCTAAGATTTTAGGAATTTGTCCTTAAGCTGATTGCAATATGGATGTGGTTGCACCTGATCGCCACCTGGTTACAATTAAATGCTTTTTCACTGTACTCTTTTTTTGTTGTTGAGCAGTTGTAGAAGGTTGAGTGTTAATTCCAAGTGGATGTGGCATTGTGCTACATTTATCTATGCAGAAGTGCTTTTGATTAGAAATTTTTTCTTCTGTTATAAGTGTATCAAATTGGGATTTATTTTCCTTGGAGACAGATATTGCCCCATTTAATTGCAATTGCAGTATCTGCTTTGGGATTCAATTCTTTCTGGCATATTCTTTAATTTCAGCTAACAGAGTCTGAGGATTGAACTTCAACCTGTTCCATGAAAGGCAGTAACATCAAATAGGTGACTGAATGTAGTTTTCTTGTTCATAATATTCAGATTTGATCAATCCTGACAGCTG
This sequence comes from Darwinula stevensoni, assembly GCA_905338385.1. Taxonomy (NCBI): domain Eukaryota; kingdom Metazoa; phylum Arthropoda; class Ostracoda; order Podocopida; family Darwinulidae; genus Darwinula; species Darwinula stevensoni. The sequence goes on along the minus strand of CAJPEV010002832.1, from coordinate 36,066 downwards.
CATTTTAAACTAATTTTATTGAATCATAGACTCTTTAAAATTTTCTTGCATAACATGATTTAGAAACTGCATCCCTGCCTAGAACTATGGATACACTCTCATACATCATATTTTGCCTCTTTCAATCCTTTCAGCAGCAGGATCACAGATCCTCTGATAAGTCCTGCTCAGCCTGAGCACCTATCAAGCATAAATGTCTCATTGACTAATGACTGAGAATAATGTTAGTTATTCTTAGGGTTGCATCGCTTCTTAATGTATGTTAAGCTAGATGGTTCATGAGCTATTTTTTTATTACCTCACATATATTACAATGGCTAATAAGCCTGAAGCATTTAATTTCTTTTCCACTTGGAGGGGAAGGGGGAGGTTAGCCCTTCTCTTGATAATAATCCTTTGAGGAGTTGCAATGCGAAAGGTATATGACTGAGTGACTTTTTTTCTGTGTATCATCATCTCCCAGTACAGATGCCTAGAATGGATTTCTTCCTCATTCTTCTAGATTACAGTCAATGCAGTAGTCATTGTAGCAAACCCCAGGGGGTCACAGGATATGTGGCATGAATGCTTGCTACATATGGGGAGCAGATCCAAGGTGGTCAGTTGGTAATTAGGAAGGTTGTGTGTTCTTTAGATGGTATTTAGCAAGGAAGAAGTGTCTCTCTCTTCACTCTGCTGATTCCAAGTAGGAAGGAAGGTACATCCTTAGATCAACAACTGTGCAGAATTTATTGGATAATCAATGGGGGAAAGAATGGAAGAAGAAATACAGGGATGATGCAGCCTCACATTTGTAGGTGGGGGGGGGCCTTATGGCACACGACTCACACTGTGGTCACTGAGTTGATCAGCTGAGGGGGTCAGGACACACTTGGCATGCCCACAGGTTACCCAGCCGATGGTTCCAGGCGAACTGCCTGTGCTTATGTGTTGTCCAGCTGAAGGTTCAAGATGGACTGTGGCATAGGGCAGGATGAGGATGTGAAGGAGAGAGTAGCCCACTATGGCCACTCAACATGGGAACTGGGGTACTCTTCTCTTCTGCTCATTACCTCACTTAGGGCACGAGGAGGACTCCACATCATGGCTCAAAACATTAATGTGCATGTGTCCATATGTAGCTTTCTACTGTCATATTTGACACAATACAGGTATCAAAGCTACTTGTCATGTGAAAGATGTTGAGAAGTTTGAATGAATGTATGGAAATTTTTCACTTTTAGAAGGGAGTACATCAAATCAAGTGAGCTACTGAAGAACAAATAAATTTTTTATGTTTGGAAGGGCCAGATTCTTTCAGCACGTTGCCTGAATGATGTTTCCCTTCAATTTATTGTTTCTTTTAATTTAGATAGTAGAAGTTTGAGATTGGTGCTCTTGCTTTAGTTTCATGTTTGAGGGCATCCTCTTTCTGTTGCTCCCCTCTTGCTAATGACAAGGAGAGAGTTGAAGCGTGTTGTGAAAAGCAACTGTTCAAGTATATTTCCCTGTAACCCATCAACTAATTGAAATGTCCTGTTTGCATGAAGGCTGATGGTTGAGCTGCTAGAAATAATTCCTGCTATTCTAGAGGTGCAATACCAGAGGGCTTCCTCACAGCAGATTTTTTTTTCTTTTACACTGCAATGTTATAATAGGAAGTGTCCAATGGTTATGATTGTCTTTGAATCGTTTGAGTTATTGAAATGGATCATTCAGTTTCAATTTCTTCTTTCAGTAACTGTGGAAGTTGTATCCTGTAGTATCCTGTTAATGAAACATTGAGAACTGCACTCTGCTGATTCTTATGATTGTGTCATGTGTTGAGACTTGTACTGTATTACATTTTGCTTGTATTTTATTTTTACACATGCCACCTGCTACTCCTCTTCCTGCAGTAGTTATTAAATTTGCCTGGAAAAGTGGAATAGATAGATTCCTTGCTCAGTTTTTCTTCAATTCTCAAACATTGTGCAAGAGAAATGGGCAACAAATTCTTTGTCCCTTTCGATTTGGATTTGTTTGCAGACGTTATTCAAACAATATTTCTGTCATTCTGGAGAACAGTCAACAACTTGAGGACAAGTACAAACAGGTGGTTTCAAAGTAGGAAGATCTCTCAATCTCAGCTTCAAGTGGCAATTTACAGGGAAAAAGGAATCCAAGGCCATTGATAGAATGAAATTGATTGCAAATCTTCCTTCAGAAACTTGATAGCAAATTTTGATAGTGAGTTGTTTCTGTGCCTCTGTGATTCACAATTTATTCTCTTATCTCATTTCTCAATTTTCCAATTTTAATTTCTGGTGAAACAATCTCCTGTTCTGTTCCACTGAAAATTTACCAACTCCAAGTTACAAATGTTCTGCCCATATTTACAAAGGTAGTGTCTTGGTCATGTCAAGGGTCAGCAGGACACAATGGAAGGACTGGATAAAAAGACAACCCTTGTAAATACCTACATCACACTTGTAGCTTGAAAATCTGTGGAATAGCCCCCAGGATGGGACATCACAGGTTGACAGCTAAAGATGCTTGGCTGTTTTTCTTTTGGTCAGTTGGACAAAATTGTGGAGGGTTACACTTTCTGCTCTATCTACCTTAAAAAGAACGGCAAAGAAATTCAGAGGGATCAAAAGATTATCAGAGAATTTTGCAATTCACATGCATGCATGCAGAGTTTTTCCTTGAGGTTCTACATAGAGAAGGACTGAAGTCTATGCAGCTTGTATGTCCTGTCATATAGTATGAATTTCTTCCTATCCTTTTAAAGGATAGCACAAAATGAGCTGTTATTAATTCATATGGGGGTGAAACTAGAGAAACAGAAGACCAACATACCATAAACTCTGTAGGTGATTTTATGGATATGGCAATGTTTGCATTGAATTTAGAACATCTGCCTTGCAGTTTGAAGGACTTAAGAAAGTTAGTGTTATGCCAGTTTTAGAAACCAAAATTTAACATTTGGCAAGGGGAATACCGAAACCTGTTGTCATGCATATGAAATCAGACGTTTCTCATGAGAGTACAGATTGCTGACTTAGATCTGGGGCCGTATTCAATATAGGTCTTATCTCAGTCTCCTATTTGTGCAGGCCACTAACTTTTCGCGGCTAAGCACCCTACTTGAATGGATGATCCTATTCAATATCCTTCTTATGCATAGCATCTAGCTGAAGTGGACTGCTCAAATCTAAGGAAGGGTTCCCCATCACTTATGTCTTAGCAGAGTGGATAAGTGGACTAGTGTATAAGTTGAGTAACACTTTTATTCAAGTGCCGAATATCTTCTAAAGAAGGGCACTTGTTTGCGAAAGAGTTCTTCGCCAGATAATCAACCCAATCGTGTCGATTGGGTTGATTATCTGGCGAAGAATCTGGTGATTCTGGCGATAATCTGGCGATTATCTGGTCACTTTGATGTCAGCGTTGAGAAAAGGTTAAAACGTTGAGATTTGGTTAAAGTTGAAAATCCGACTAAGAATCGACATCAAACCGCAAATCACAAAAGAATTTGCGCTTAATAGCCACTAAACGACTTCGCTAATCCACGAGTACTCACAATATGCTGCAAATACTGTTAATTACGAATAGCCAGCATTTCATTGATGTCGATTCTTCGTCGGATTCTCAACGTTAACCTAGTGTCAACGTTTCAACCTTTTCCCAACGTTGACACAACGTGACTGTGCCGACTGGGAACCCGCTTGATGCTTTTTACGACTCCGACTTGTACAAGCGTTACCGATTTGTCATAAGCAGCATTTCCTCACTGGCCTTCAAGAGGACATACAAGCAGTAGCTCCCAGAAATCATCACATAATCCATGTTATTCAAATCTGTGTTGGTTCACAGTACTTTGCTACAGGATCTTTTAAAACTGTGCTAAATGAGCGACCGTATGGAAGTCTCCCATGTTTCTGCAAATAGGATATTTTGGAAGGTTGTACTTGCTATGAGAGCAAGGTTTCACATTTTGTGACGCAACCAGATGATGGTCAGATGTCACAAGAAAGGGATGCCTTTGGTCAATTCCCAGGTGTGATTGATGTGATCGTCGGTATTCAGTTAATGAGCTTAATTTCTTCAATCACAAGGGATTCCAAGATATTCATTCGATAAACGTCATGTGCGTTTGCAACAGTGCATATGAGATCACATGTACGAGCTATGTCTGCCCGCTGGCCGGTGGTGTCTACGATGTCCACTAGGCTCCTTGTATGGCCAGTTACAACGTAGAGAAGCTTCTGGTTTCTTTCTTGAAGAAAGTGGCTTTCGCTTTCGCCAACGAGTGCGACATAATGGAGCACATAGGACGACCATGGTGAAGGTAATATTTGGATAGGGGAAAATGAGGCTCCATAGCCTACATTCACTTAAGGTCTGAGGACTTCATGACTATCTGAATGTCTTTATGGATAAACAACCGAATGAAGATCCAGATGGAGATGCATACCAAGACCGTTTGGCACTGGCATGAACCCATCACAAAGTCCTCATGATATTTCGCCAGCAAAACCATTTGTTCTTGTAGGTTAATATTCGCTTTTCGTTTGAAAACTGCCATGCTGACACGGAAAAGATAGGGCCGTTCCAGGATGTAACGCTTGCTCGGCGTCCCTTAGCACTCTGCTAGGATAAGCAGTGTGATAAGACGGATATTGAATGACTGAAGATATTCAGCAATTGTTACTCATGTAACACTTTTATACTAACACTAGCCCACTTATCCACTCTGCTAAGACATAAGTGATGGGGGACCCTTCCTTAGATTTGAGCAGTCCACTTCAGCTAGATGCTATGCATAAGAAGGATATTGAATAGGATCATCCATTCAAGTAGGGTGCTTAGCCGCGAAAAGTTAGTGGCCTGCACAAATCTAAGCATAGGAGACTGAGATAAGACCTATATTGAATACTGCCCCATAACTCATATTTCAGGTACCAGCCGAAAGTGTTTATTTCATTATTTTAATATTCCGCGGTACAACCATCCGTGTATAGCAGTGGTGCCCAACTTTTTCGGCTAGGGGGCCACATAGCTCACTACCATAACCATCGCAGGCAATATTAAGTCATTAGAATTGCAGGAGACTATTTTAAGGAAACCTGAGGGTATGATGGGCTAGGGCCTCGCGGGCCACTATTTGCCCGCGGGCCACGGGTTGGGCACCCCTGGTGTATAGCAAAAAGATTCAATAGATTGATGCTTACTGGAGACAGTAGCTCATTCTTTCCTGCATATATTGAATTATTACTGAGTGACTTGAGGCAGTTCTGGTCATGGCGACATAAAATATTAAAATAAGGAAATGAAGTTTCAGCTGCTAGCTAGAAGTTGGGGTTTCTATGTAGAACTGAATGTTCTTTCACATAGTACTATTAGATATGCCACGAATGTAATTGTTAATGCTGTATTGGGGGAGGGGGGGGGGTAAAGTTTTTTTTGGTGACAGAATGAGGGGCATTCTATACGTATTGGTTGTTCACATTTTTTTATTAGCAAAAGTTATAAACTCTATTTTTCCAAATCCCTAAATAATTCTCGCTCCCTGGTCCGACCGTACCTGATACTCGCGATACGAGTTGATTCCGGTCAGATTGTCGAAATTTCATAGTCTTCCGGCTAGTAGCCCGTAACCCAAGCAGATCAACTTAATATTAAGTAAAATAGAATCATAGAAAATTGTCTGATCCTACCTGATGATCGTCTCAAATGTGGACATATTGGCTAAATTCAGTATTCCTCCTACTATTTGACAGCAGCAGAGGCTGATTAAAATCCTTAATCCTCCTATCAGTATTCAGCATCTAACACAGATCAACGTGGGACGGAAGATTGGTCGGAATTATAGGAAATGGTTCGCCTCGAGCTGATACTCGCTTCATATGCGATATATTATTGTACCGGGTCAAAATGAATAGAATTCAGTATTTTTCTTACTATTAGACGCCAGCCTAGGCAGAACATATTTATATTAAGTGGTATGGAATCGTAAAAAATGGTCCGACCCTACCTGATACTCGCCTCACTTGTGATGCCTATTTGAATCCGGTTAAAATGTGAAAATTCAGTATTCTTACTGCTATTACAAGGCAACACAGCTAGATCAACTTGGTGTTAGATGGGTTGGAATCATAGAAAATGCTTCGCCCCGAGCTGATACTCCCCTCGCATGTAATGCCTTTTTGATCGGGTCACTGTGTGAACATTCCATATCTTGCCCTCATAGAAAATAGTCTGACCCTACCTGATAATCTTCTCACATCTGATGCTTTCTTGGATTTGGTCAAAATGTGAAATTTCTGTATTTTTCTGCCATTAGACGGCACCAGAGCCAGATCAACTTGGTATCAGGTGGGATGGAATCGTAAAAAATGGTCCAACCCTACCTAATACTCGCCTCACATGTGATGCCTGTTTGAATCGCATCAAAGCGTCTAAATTCAGGATTTTTCCTGCAATGGGACGTCACTTGAGGCAGATAAACAGGAGAGATGGTGGGATGATGGTATCAGGTGAGATCCCACATAACCAAAAAGCTTGGCCCAACAATGGCCCCTGCATGGCAAGCTCGGCATATCATTGGCATTGGCAGGCATGTCTGGCCCATTCCTGGATCAAGCTTGGTTAGCCATTTTTTGGCACTTCATTGGTGGAGGACATATATTCATGGCCTGGTGCCTGGTTTCCCATTATTGGTGAAATTGGCTAAAGGAACTGTCACAATTAAGGCTCCAGGTAGGCTTGCAATTAAATTCGGCATATATCGGCTGCGCGCAAAATTGCTTCGCCAATATTGCTAATTTGGGCGAAGAGTTGTCTCCCAAATATTAACCTGCCATTGTTATATATAAAACGGGTGGCACGATCTGATGCGCCTCAATTGCACTTGAAAGTATCCTAGAATTGAAGTTCTCATCAAGACCACTAGTTGGCAGCATGGTTCTCGCTTTTGCAGACAGTACCAAAAGTACCCTTCTATAGATTCGTCCTTCACAGAAGTACATAATACCTCCTTATATACTTTGTAATGTCTCATTAAGGCAATCAGTCATTTCTTCATTTATGATCTCTAGAAATGACAAATTCAAGGAGTACAGGAATTATTAATGCTAATACTGCATATTAGCATGAATACCCCTCATGCTCATTAGCATGAGCAATACCCCTGCCTGTAATATTATATTTTTTCATCATTTGGAGACCCGGAACTTTGAAACGATATTCAAGAACATCCGAACTCCAGCCATCGCCTCCCTCGTCTAGATATTGGGAAGAGATGAATAGTTTGAGTTCACGTTACTTGAGTGAGTTACAGCAAAAGAGTTGCGTCCCAATAATGGCACCTTTAGAGATGACTTAGCTCAGCTCAAATACTACAGCAAGTATATTGAGTACCATTAATGAAGAAAGGAATTGAGCAATATCGGGAACATGCGGGATAAAATATATACATGTACAAATATATATGTCAATACGACCTTTCTTGTCAGCCAAGAAATAACGTGATTGGGGCAGTCACATTACCACCAACATTTTTTTTAGGCCATTCAAGTACATATTCATTGGATATCCATCGGACGATGAGACATTATGGAATTAGCCCGATGTTGGCGACCAAGGGTGGTCCAAGCACTTTACCGATGATATGCCATGCTTGGCCCAATGTAGATTAGCTATCTGGGATGAATTCGAAAAAAATGGACTGACCCTGATGACCCTACCTTAATTGTGAAACCTAATTGATTCGGTTAGATCCAAGCCGAACCGATTCACTTTGAGAAAGGTGGAAAAAAGTTGTGTCCTGCGATTCGGTGAACCAACCGCAATAGTAATGTTTCAAAATTTTCAATCCACAACGTTCGAGTTTCAGGGAAATAATAGAGATTTCATGAACATTCCGTGTGTCGTGGGAGATGCTAATTTCCTCTGATTCAGCGACACTGTCTCGATTGTCGAAATTTAGCGGCAGTGCGTATATGCGTGAATGCGACAGTAAATCCAAATTTTTTAGAACAAAGCCGAACCGATTTAATTTGAAATTCGCGAAAAACTTTAGTTCTCTGAAATACAAGAGATTTCATGTCTACTCCGTGTGTCGCGGAAGATTCGAATTTCCTCTGATTCAACGACACTGTCTCGATTGACGCGATTTAGCGGTGTTATACATGTGAATGCGACACTGGAGCCTAATTAGCCAGATTCAAGCTGAACCAATTCGCTTTGAAATTCGCAGGAAAAGTTTAGTTCTCTGTAACTCTGCGAACTAGCCGCGATCGTAATGTTTACACTTCATTGAACCACATCGTTCGAGTTTGAGGCATATTAGAGGTATTCCATGTCTATTCAGTGTGTCGCGGTGAATGTGAAATTCACTGATTCAGCGAAATCGTCTCAATTGTCGCGATTTAACGGCATTATGCTTGTGAAAGCGACACTGACGCTAATTTAGCCGGATTCAAGCTGAACCGATTCACTTAGGTATTCGCGGAAAAAGTTTAGAACTCTGCGAATTTGCAGCGATCGTAATGCTTGTACGTATTTGAACTACATCGTTCCAGTTTCATGCATATTAGAGAGATTCCACGTCTATTAAGTGTGTCGCGCTGAATCTGAAATTCGCTGATTCAGGGACAACGTCTCCATTGTCGCGATTTAACGGCATTATGCTTGTGAAAGTGACACTGACGCTAATTTAGCCGGATTCAAGCTGAACCGATTCACTTAGGTATTCGCGGGAAAGTGTAGTTCTCTTTAACTCTGCGAACTTGCCGCGATCGTAATGTTTCAGCATTTTCCCAGCAAATTGTTCGAGTTTTAGGCATATTAGAGGTATTCCACGTCTATTCAGTGTGTCGCGCTGAATCTGAAATTCTCTGATTCAGCGACAACGTCTCCATTGTCGCGATTTAGCGGCATTATGCTTGTGAATGCGAGAATGAAGGCAACAAAGGCAGATTCAAGCTGAATCGATTCACTTAGGTATTCGCGGGAAAGTGTAGTTCTCTGTAACTCTGCGAACTAGCCGCGATCGGAATGGTTACTCTTTTTTGAACCGCATTGTTCGAGTTTCAGGCATATAGGAGAGATTCAACGTCTATTCAGTGTGTTGCGGTGAATATGAAATTCACTGATTCAGTGACACTGTCTCCATTGTCACGATTTAGCGGCATTATGCTTGTGAATGCGAGAATGAAGGCAACAAAGGCAGATTCAAGCTGAATCGATTCACTTAGGTATTCGCGAGAAAGTGTAGTTCTCTGTAACTCTGCGAACTAGCCGCGATCGGAATGGTTACTCTTTTTTGAACCGCATTGTTCGAGTTTCAGGCATATAGGAGAGATTCAACGTCTATTCAGTGTGTCGCGGTGAATCTGAAATTCACGGATTCAGCGACAACGTCTCCATTGTCGCGATTTAGCGGCATTATGCTTGTGAATGCGACACTGGCGCTAATTTAGCCGGATTCAAGCTGAACCGATTCACTTAGGTATTCGAGGGAAAGTTTAGTTCTCTGTAACTCTGCGAACTTGCCGCGATCGTAATGTTTCAGCATTTTCCCAGCAAATTGTTCGAGTTTTAGGCATATTAGAGGTTTTCCACGTCTATTCAGTGTGTCGCGCTGAATCTGAAATTCTCTGATTCAGCGACAACGTCTCCATTGTCGCGATCTAACGGCATTATGCTTGTGAAAGTGACACTGACGCTAATTTAGCCGGATTCAAGCTGAACCGATTCACTTAGGTATTCGCGGAAAAAGTTTAGTTCTCTGTAACTCTGCGAATTTGACGCGATCGTAATGCTTGTACGTATTTGAACTACATCGTTCCAGTTTCATGCATATTAGAGAGATTCCACGTCTATTCAGTGTGTCGCGCTGAATCTGAAATTCTCTGATTCAGCGACAACGTCTCCATTGTCGCGATTTAACGGCATTATGCTTGTGAATGCGAGAATGAAGGCAACAAAGGCAGATTCAAGATTAATCGATTCATTTAGGTATTCGCGAGAAAGTGTAGTTCTCTGTAACTCTGCGAATTTGACGCGATCGTAATGTTTGTACGTCTTTGAAACACATCGTTCCAGTTTTAGGGATATTAGAGAGATTCAACGTCTATTCAGTGTGTCGCGGTGAATATGAAATTCACTGATTCAGTGACACTGTCTCCATTGTCACGATTTAGCGGCATTATGCTTGTGAAAGTGACACTGACGCTAATTTAGCCGGATTCAAGCTGAACCGATTCACTTACGTATTCGCGGAAAAAGTTTAGTTCTCTGTAACTCTGCGAATTTGACGCGATCGTAATGCTTGTACGTATTTGAACTACATCGTTCCAGTTTCATGCATATTAGAGAGATTCCACGTCTATTCAGTGTTTCCATTGTCGCGATTTAACGGCATTATGCTTGTGAAAGTGACACTGACGCTAATTTAGCCGGATTCAAGCTGAACCGATTCACTTAGGTATTCGCGGAAAAAGTTTAGTTCTCTGTAACTCTGCGAACTTGCCGCGATCGTAATGTTTCAGCATTTTCCCAGCAAATTGTTCGAGTTTTAGGCATATTAGAGGTATTCCACGTCTATTCAGTGTGTCGCGGTGAATATGAAATTCACTGATTCAGCGGCAACGTCTCCATTGTCGCGATTTAGCGGCATTATGCTTGTGAATGCGAGAATGAAGGCAACAAAGGCAGATTCAAGCTGAATCGATTCACTTAGGTATTCGCGAGTGTGTTCTCTGTGAAAGTGTAGTTCTCTGTAACTCTGCGAACTTGCGGCGATCGTAATGTTCACACTTCTTTGAACCATATCGTTCGAGTTTGAGGCATAGAAGAGAAATTCCATTTCTATTCCGTGTTTCGCGTTAAATGTGAACATACTGATTCATTGACACCCTCTCGAGTCTCGCGATTTAGTGGCATTATATAAATAAATGCGACAATAAAGCGAATTTCGCCGGATTGAAGCTGAACCGATAGACTTTGAAATTCGCTGGAAGATTTTAGTTCTCTGTAACTCTGTGAACTAGCCGCGATCGTAGTGGTTACTCTTTTTTGAACCACATCGTTCGAATTTGAGGCATATAAGAGAGATTCCACTTTTATTCCGTGTGTCATGGCGAATGTGAATTTACTGATTCAGCGAGACTGTCTTGATTCTCGCGATTTAGAGGCATTATACATGTGTATGCGACACTGAAGCTAATTTAGTCGGATTCAAGCAGAACCAAATCACTTCGCAAATTCGCGGAAAAAGTATAGTTCTCTCTTTCTCTGCGATCTTGCCGCGATCGTAATGTCTAAATTTTTTTCTAGCACATTGTTTGAGTTTCAGGCAGATTGGAGAGATTCCATATCTATTCCGTGTGTTGCGTTAAATGTGAATTTACTGTTTCAGCGACACTGTCTTGATTCTCGCGATTTAGCGGTATTATACATGTGAATGCGACACTTAAGCTAATTTTGCCGTATTCAAACAGAACCAATTCACTTTGAAATTCGTGGATTAAGATTTGTTCTCTGTAACTCTGCGAACTTGCCGCGATCGTAATGTTTCAGCTTTTTCCATGCACGTCTTGCGAGTATCATACTGTTAAGTGTGATTTCATCTCTATTCCTTCGGCATTGTCGCGGAAGATGTGAATTTCCTCTGATTCATGGAGACTGTCTTGATTGCCGAAATTTATCTTTTTTTCATGTGAATGCGACTCTGAAGCCATATTAGCCGGATTCAAGCTGAACCATTTCACTTTGAAATTCCTGGGAAAAGTTTTAGTTCCCCTCTCTCGGCGAACCTGGCGCGATTATGTTTCCAGTTTTACTATAGTCTTCTCGTGACGTTCCCAAGTAACACAAGATATTCCAGTAACATTTAGGAAATGTTGAACGATGTTGCATCTATGTGTAAATGTCCAAAACGTCAACGTTGCTCAAATGTTGCGAAGGAACATTAGAATTCCGTTGCAAATCGCTACTTATTCATTTCATATACGTTCCAGGATTTATGTTACTGCAATGTTGATTAAAAACGTTGCCCGGAGGCCTATATTGTTACGGAAAAGCGTAGGCTTCGCTGGTCCTGAACTGGACCGAGATTTGACCAATATTGAATTATTTACTTCATCCTTTCGTACCATATACTTTACGTCTCTACCCACACATTCTCATCAACAGGACGAAGTCTGTACTGGTTTTACCCTCTACCCATGCATAATACAGGATCTGTATCATGTACAGGGAGGAGACATAGTACATTTTTGGAGGTGATCTTCCCCTGGATGTGCTAAATTGCACAATACAGGAAAAGGTCCGACAGAAATGTTCTGTGGAATGTCCTCGAGATCAATCCATCGTTTCCTCAGTTGGTACCCAGAATGAGGATATGAAGTATTGAGATCGCTGATTCTCTACCATCGTTTTTATTGTCCTGTAGGATGAACTCGAAAATTTATTGGAAAGGGTTCTTTTCGGGAATATGAGCTTTTTTATCTTGACCCCATTAATCTGTCTGGAAAATGAGGATAACAGGTGATGAAGTGTCCGTGTTCATTGATTCCTATAGTGAGACAATATGAGACATATGGCAAGGTGCTCGACATTCCTGTGCGGGACTATTCCAGGGAAATGGAAAAGAGCACTTTTGTGTACTGTGAGAAAGCGAGACTTACGTCTCCATCTCGTGGCAAGGACAACTTTACAATTCCCTAAAACTTCCAAGTATGTTGTATCAGAATGTTATCGCTACGTTGTCGATGTCAAGAGTGTCAACATTCTCTCAATGTTGATAGCTAATGTTCCAATGACATTAGTAGAAGTGTCGCAGCAACATTCCAAGTGGAAACATTGCTTCAATGTTTTTTCAATGTTGTTCAGCAACTTGCAATATAGAGCAACATAGGCAATATTTCGGAAACGTTACAACAACATACTGTGTTACTTGGGTACTGAGAGAAGGAGTAAAAAAAATGTTAGTCTTGATGCATTCCCTGGGGGAATATTTTTGAGGGGCGATGCTATAAAAAAAATTGTCACATCGAATTGGATAGAAATGGAAAGGTATACACATATTATTACGCTTATAAGTGACATGATAATAAGTTGAGGGAGTGTTCAGCTTTTATGGGGGCATCCCCTCCGGGCATGGCTTTTGAGTGGGTGGGCTATTCCAAAAATGATTTATTACCAGATGAAAGGGCAAATGTGTAAGATTAAAACTTTCTGGGCATGTAGTTCACTGAGGGTAAAAATGGTACTTTTCTGTTAAAACGCCTGAGGGCACATATTTTGCAAACGGCGTATTTTCCCCAATTTTATGATCCAGCAAAACGGAGGACGCAAGAATGTTTAAACTTGGCAAATAATTACCTGATGGATAGCAGATAAAGAAAGAATGATATTTTTATTATATGGGGTGGCCTAAAAGTTTTCGGTCCAATTTGTAAATTCCAATATTTTGAAAACTATGAATGCTAGCAAGGCGAAAATGTTGCTAAATTAAAGGTCAATTCAAGCTCTTTCAAATAGTATCAGGTTTCCCAGATATGGGCGCCATTGCATGGCCGCCACAGCCGTTTGAAAAAAAAAGTTTTAAAAAAGTTACAAAAATGCAATTTCAACGCTGCAGCTACTGGCGGGTATCTGTGGGAAGGCGAGAAAACACGATTGGCGGCTGGTTGCTTTTATTCATGCTCATTAAGCATCTCCTCATATTCCTATGTTTATCCATTTGCCATTTTCGCGCCCAAACTGGATTGACAAGTGAGTGTGTTAGTAATAAGGGATAACCTGCGTCCGGAGACATGCTTGATGTTCAGACCATCTGTGTTGATCTGTTGGTTTAACGCCGATATGGATTTTTCCGGTGCGCTTGCCTACGGTATTGTGTTCAATTGATGTGCTCAATGTGAATTTTTTTCGTTGTGTTGAAATGTTAAAATCTTTTTTCCCCCCAGGGGCTAAAAATGAGTGTCAATCGCGGGTTATCGGAAAGTGATGAAAACATCATTCTTTCACTTTGCGAGTAAAGAGAACTTTCGTTGAACCAGATTCTCCAAGAATTTCCATCCCAAAATTGAAAGAATTCAACTATCATTTAGTTTTTTTTTTTAAACCCAGTGAAATTGGAAGTGAAGCTCGTCCTCCCGTAACAGGTCGTCCAAAAACAGCATGAACAACAGAAAATATTGAAAGTGTTCGTAAATTGATACTGAGCCAAGAAGGGAATCCTGGCACAGCAGAAGTGAACGAGAAGTGTCGAAAGCACCGAGGATTTTACGGTCATCAAACAGATGAACGTGAAATCCCCCTTAGATCATCAGACAGAGAATCAAACACGACCAGAACCTGAAAATTTTCAAAGCGAGTTCTTGTCCATGAGCTGAAGCAGAAACTCACATATGAGAAGCTGAAACTTAACAAGAACATGAATGCTGACACACTGATCTCAAATGTCAAATTTCTAAAATATTTTTGGTGGGAATTTTTATTGGGGACGTAAAGTTTTCAATGAATTATTCATATACTAGTGAATCGGGCAGAAATTGAAAAGTAGCAGCTGGCGCACGCATAACGGACGTGATGTTGATTCAAGGAAAACTTCATATTTTGGTGCGCGTCTCCTCAGGACACAGATTTGGGTGGGTCGCTTTTGCAAATACATTTTTTTTCCTCCAGCAAAAAAAAAGAATCATAAAAGGTTGAAACTGGGCGGCATGGAGTTCCTTTACTATACATTTCAGAAGAAATAAAATCTTCGTTAAAACCCATAAGGGCACCTTTTTTGAGTCCCATTTACCTGAATATTTTTTCATCCAAAGAAACATACAGATATTGTAAACTTCCTCTGAAGTACCTGTTTGATTGCTGAGCAAAGGAAAAATCCTTCATTTGAAATATGTGCCCTAAGGGTAAATTATGAAATGGAAGTATTTCTAAATGTAATATCCACCCATACAAAAAGGGACACATGAAAAGATTTCAAGTTAGGCACACTAGAAGTAATAGAAGTAATGATTTTGATAAAAAATCAAGACTTTCGTTCCCATATGTCACGTAATTCAATAAGGAAGTACTTTATATACGTGTTTCCCATTTTGCAAAAAATGAATGAACTAATCACTGAGCAAGGTAATGGAGCGCCGAAGGTGCGACCACAGCGAGTTTGTTTCCCCTTCGGGTAAACAAACTTTAGTTTAATAATATCTGTTGACGCATGCCAGATGGACGTTGCTGTCGTACTTAGAAACAAGTGATTTCAGTCTATGTCCGTCTTTTAAACGGAAAGATGATTTAACCTCTAGTAATGTCTTTATAGGTCGAAGCAAACCTTAGTCTTATCTGTTGACATTCCCTGCTAGAGAGTAGCCCTATGCACATGTACTCTTATCTTTATGGAACAAGTCTTACATACCATTCCTGATTTTCCTGAGGGTGAGAATGCATAGGCGGGAGGGAGAAAGAAACTCCTCGACTCCCTCCCCATAACTTAATTTTTTTTTTCAACATAGAAATTCTTACTTGTCGGCTATAGATAATTAGAGATAATGAAGTTTCCGGGTTTGCTGCCATGCACCTAATATTGAGTCCATCCCCACTTGAAAAAAAATCACTTGAACTCAAATCAGGACCCCTTGTTGGCCACATTGTTAGTCCTCGCCATTCGAACCATTTGTGTGGAAAGTTGATATCAAGCGAGTTCCAATCAAATGATCTATGCTACTTTTTCTTTTGGTGATGGGATAAAAGAAACATCTGTATGCCAGCAAACCTGCAAACATGGAATCCAATGGGGCAGTGATTCTCAACCTGTCTGATTCCACGGCCCACCTTTAGAACCGCAAAGTAATCCGAGAACCACTACAGACTCAAAAGCAGTATACTCATTATCATACATTTAGTGAGCAAGTTTGACTTTGATGTCGCTCACTAACTTCTTGAATATCGGCTCGATGTTGGATATGGGCACACAAGGGGTTGTTCTTACATGAAGTCAGTTTCTCGCCTTTGTTTTCGTAAAGACCATGACGGAAGAGGTTGACTCACAGAGGTTAGTTGATGGGAAAAACAAAAGTTGCCTGACAACTCGCTCAATTTTGAACATTCTTTGCTCTTTACTCAACAAAATAGTTGTTAGTGGTAGATTGGAAATTTATTCTTTCAGGGCTCGATTGCTGATGAGTTAAGTGTAATTGTCTTCCTCCCGTGCAGACAGCTTATTCTCCAGATTCCCACAGTTGGTAAACGGGTCGACCACTCACTTGGAGGCTGTTGGTGGATCGTCTACAGATGGAAAATAATGTTTGAATATCTGAAGAAGCTTTTTCAAATGTTCTAAAATAATATTCCAGTCATTCTTTTTGAAATTTATATTAGATGAAAGGTCTTGGAAACCTGCGAACCTATCGAAAGTGTTAGTGCTGACTCTTTCCTGCTATGCTTGCAGATTTTTCTTAAAGGTCTCAATTTCAGTTGGCATCCCTTACAAAAACAATCCATTGGACCATGCAACTGAACAGTTCAGCTCATTTAATAATCTAAATATGTCCTCCAATCATGCTACCTTGACTAGCCACTCGTGATAGTCAAGTAAGTCTGAATGTGAATATATTTTCTGTCGCAGGAAAATCATGATTTCGTTGCCGAGTTTGTAAATACGAGCCAGTACGGTCGACCAACATTAACGTTCACATGTCTCTTGTTTCTTTCCCATTAAGGCAAGTTCGTTATAACTGTGTCTGAAGGCCAAGTCTAATTTCGTGTGAATTTTTGAGTACTTGAATGAATTCCTAGATACTTTTTTCTTCCCAATATCTACATGTGTAGCAGAAGTGAAGTCTGAATAGCATGATACCTTCCTCACTTTCTTGAGGTAATAGACCGCCAGGATTTCCCTGAAGTCTCTATCTACCGCAAAATGAATATGACGAGGCCAACTTCCAGGTACTGGTAGATTTATTGAGGAAATCGCAATTTTAGAACAAACCAGAAGAATTTATTGAAAAAGGATGTGCTTGCAAGAGGCAAAAAGAACGAGAAATAGGAGCGAAAAGCGCGATGAGAAGCCTCGCAATGCTCCTCCGGCGTTGCAAAAGTCCGAATCGCAAAAGCATACATCCCAGCCATCTGGAAATCCTCCTTCCGGTCCGGTCACGCACCCTGCTGCATTCCATTCGGAGCAATTCACGGTTTGGAGTACATCTGCGGGGTAAAAAAATTGCGTAGAGTTGATCAACTTTGTCAGGGCGTTGCATGAATTTTTCATAAATGCATCGATGGATGAAGTTATTCCCCCTGAGAAAATGTTGATTACTTTAAACCATCATGAAAATCTTTATAAACGCTCCATCTCCCCAAGGTTGAATTGCTCGCCGAACTCAAATTGAACTAACTTTATCCTGGTGGAAAAGGGCGTATTGAAGTTTAATGAACGAATGCCTACTAAAGTATTATTAAAACGTTATTGTGCACATGAAACAATGTGCACGGAGAACAAATCTCTCTTGGAGAAGTTATTGATGACGTGGAATTATGGTCCCGTTTAAACTCATATTCATACCCGTCAAAACTGCGGTTTTCATTCGTCCTAATAATATACTCATCCGTGGTGAAACTTGTCTTATTATTAGGACTGCCCTAGCGTAACAAAGGAAACATCACGTGGGTAATTCCTTAATTTCTCAATAAATGCGAAGTGTGAGGGTTTAATTGCCTGTTTTTAAGGGAATGGCAAGAAAACGTTCAATACAGAATATGAGAAATGCATGAAGACGAATGACAAGACTAGGGCCATAAGAGGTGTTATGGTTGACAATGGACCAACCTGTAGTGGGAGCGTTCAGTAAAGCACGGTGTAAGGAAGCGTGAGGTGACGTAGGGGCGTTACTATCGTCGCATGGGTAAACCCATACCCTATGGAAAAGAAAACGAGCAGGGTTATTGACAGCTAGACGCGTCCAAGTCACCGTGAATTCAAATTGAAAGTAATTATTATCTACTAACCGACAAGAGTGACGAGTCCGAAAAACACATGAAACTTCATGGTGAAAATCTGTAAGAATCGAGTGGTGTACATGCGTGAAAAGCAGGAACAGATACGTACATATCCAGCTACATCTGGTTTCCATCTCCAGTACCACGTGCTATGCGTTTACGTAGATGAAATTGATTTCAAGGAATAAAAATGAATACTAAATAGCAAACTATTTCTTTCACCAGGCTAGGAAAAAAGTGGAAGAGAGGGAAAACCTTCTCTATTCTCATTCCGAGATCTAAACAAAACCAATGGACGGCGTTTTCTATCGAAATGTAAGAACTAAGGTAGAAACACACCTGTTGGTCTGATGAAGTGGAGTGCGAGGGAGATAATCGTCAATAACGTCAATTGTGCTCAGCATGCAAGTGGCCAACTAATTCCGACGGGGCTTATATTTGTCCCATCTGCGAAATGGTGAGATACATGACAATTAGGAGAGGAGGGCTCTTAGATCATAGCCCGCCTCCCTCAGAGGTGAGTGGGCATGGATAAAGGAACTTCTCTAAAACCTCCGAGGTATTAGCTTACAGAACTGCTTTCTGAACGTAGACTCGGAAACGTGGAGTAAACTTGGAGTATACAGTTTACCTAGACTCAACGTGGAAATAGAATATCATCCCCGTGAATTAAACATAGATTTTACAAAGCTTTTTCTCTGTGACTATCTCCAATGACACCATCCTTCGCGGAGATAGTACCTCTAGTTTGACCAATTGCGGAAAAAATTCTCCCACTGCAACTGTGAGGCACTAGAATAATTCACTACCTTATGATAAAACTGACAAATGCAAACTAGCGAAGACTTGCACATATTAAATACTGGTCGCGCCTTCGGCGCTCTATTACCTTGGATAGTGATTAATTCATTTCTTCCTTGCGAAATGGCAAGCACGTATGTAAAGTACGTCCCCATTGAAATACGTGACAGATGGGGACGAAATTCTTGATTTTTATGAGAACCATTACTTCTGTGATTTCTAGAGTGCCTAACATGAAATATTTTCATATGTCCCTTTTTGTAAGTATGGAGAATACATTTTGAAATACTCCACTCTTATGATCTATGCTAATGGAACATATTACAAAAGTAGGATTTTTCCTATACGCATTCATCAAATAGGTACTTTTGAGGGAAGTTTAAATTTTGGGTCTCTGTTTCGTTTGATCAAAAAAAATTCAGGAAAATGGGACTGAAAAAAGGGACCTGATGAGTTTTTAGCGAAAATTGTATTTCTTCTGAAATGTAGACTCAGGGATTTACCATTTTTATATAACTCCTTGGCTCAGATGTCACATTCATGGAAAGTTTCAGCTTTCTATGTTCATCAGTTTTTGACTACGTTTTTTTAATGGCCTTTTGTAGAGGGAAACTTTAAACACCGGGGTTCCGTAAATGAAGATTTCAGACTTGTTTTCTGTAGCATCCCAACTGGTAGTTATGTACCAAGTTTCATCTTTTCACACTATCTCAATACGCCGGGGCAAAAAATACTTGAAAACGTCGGCTCACAAAAATATGCCCCGAGGTCATGAATCTAAAATGTTTAATTTTTCCTGAACTCATCATCTCGGTAGGTACGTACATGCAAAGTTTCAGCTTTCAATGTCTCACCGTTTTACTCAAGCAAAAATAATGTTATTGTGGGGGAATGAGTATTGGGACATGGAAGGCAAAAAAATAAATAAATAAATAAGCCAAGGAATGGTCGGGAATTGTACCCATACCTTCTGATTGGCAGTTAGTGATGCTACAATTACACCACCGTATCCAGGACATCCAATTGTCTCTCTGAATGCCATCCTCATCTGTCACAAAATATTTGTAAGAAATGCGATCCACCCAAAAGCTGTGCTCTGAGGAGATGTCTGAAAAAAGGTTAATTTTCTTTAAATCAACATCCCGTCAGTGATTCGATAGTCTATATATATTAGATAAGAATCACCCAAAAAAAAAGACCCAGAAAACCTCCTACTTAAGAAGTAAATGCCCCGGCGGAACAAATGTGAAAGGGAGATGTTTTCAAATATTTTTTGCACCAGTTAAACTAATGAGCATGAACAGCTGAAATTTTGCATGAATGTGACAACTGAGATAAGGAGTTAAATAAAAATGTTGAGTCTCCATGTATCCCCTGGGGAAAATTTTTTCGAGAGGCGATATTTTGAAAAAAAAAATACTGTTGCGGCAAATTGGACAGATGTGGAAAGGTGAAACTTGGCACACGTATAAGTGACATGATATTACTGAGATGAGGGAGTATTCAGCTGTCATGGGGCATCCCCTCTGGGATTGGCTTTTCGGAGGGTCGATTTTTGTAAACATGTTTATTTTTTCACCAGTGCAAAGGGCAAACGTATAATATTGAAACTTTTTGCGAATGCAGTTCATTGGGTAGACATAGAAAAGTAGCTGGCGCACGCATCACTGACGGGATGTTGATTTAAAGAAAATTAACCTTTTTTCAGACATCTCCTCAGAGCACAGCTTTTGGGTGGATCGCATTTCTTCATACATTTTTTGCCGCCAGCAAAAAGGGTAAACGAATGAGGCTGAAATTGGGTGGCATGGAGTTCCCTGAGTCTGCATTTCAAAAGATAAAAAATTTCCTGAAGCACATGAGGGCACTTATTTCAGTCGCATTTTCCTGATTCTTTTTTTTCATCCAACAAAACAGCGACAGTTAATTTAAACTTCCCCCAGAAGTACCTGTTTGACGGCTGAGTATAGGAAAAATTCAAATTTTGAAATATATTTCCTTAAAGTACATTATTGGAGGGAAGTATTTCAAAATGGATTCTCCACCCTTGCAAAAAGGGATACAAGAAAAGATTTCAAGTTAGGCACACATAAAATTTGTAGAGGTAATGCTTTTTTTAAAAATAAGAATTAAGACTTTCGATCTCATATATCACGTATTTCAATGGGGGAGTCCTTGAAATACGTGTTTCTCATTTCCTAAAAAATGAATTAATTATACAGTATCCAAGGTAATAAGAGCGCCGAAGGTGTGACCATAGCGAGTTTAATAGTCTAATATCTATTATTAGTCTATAATATATAAATAGACGGACTTGACTGACTGACGCTCATTCTAACCATGTTTTAGAAAGATTAGAAATCTGAAACTTGGTATAAATGTAACTTTTGGGATGCAGAGTTCAGAAAAATTCCAACTTTGCTGGTACATGCCCGGGGGTCCACGTTATGGAGGGAAACGTTTTTCTTAAATACATTTTGTGGCTGATGAGGATGGCATTCAGAGAGCCGATTGGATATACTGGGTTCGGGGGTGCAGTAGTAGCATATCCGACCGGCAATCAGAAGGTGCGGGTACCATTCCCGGCCATTACTTGGCTTTTGTTTGGCTTTTTTGCCTTCCAAAGGCACTCCCATAGAGTCCTTCATATTGTTATGAGGGAGGATCGGTGGACGGACGAGTCGAAGGAAGGCATGAGAGGCCGAAAGAAAGCCAAGGAACGGCAGGGAATTGAACCTGGGTCTCCTGATTGCCGGTCAGGTGTGCTACCATTACCACGATGCCATCCTTCCCGTCGCAATATGACGACACACTTAGAATTGTTTTTTTGTGATCCTCATGTTGCAAGTGACATGACGTCACCAAGAATATGTTCTAAGACACCTTTGCTTTAAGGTGCGAGAATTGAACCCATGATCAAAAGAATTTGACTGTATTAATCGGGGCGTGCATCGAAAACGGATGCCTTACATCGAAGAGCGCCGAAGGCGAGTCCATACCCAGTTTGTGTGCCCGAAGGGCAAATAAAGTCGCTAGTAATTAAATATTTGCAAGCCTTAGGCACTTCTAGTTGTAATACACAATTTAAGGTCTGATCATAAGAAGTCAGAAGTCTTTCATGGTGACTGGTAAAATGTCATCATATATGTCCCGTGAAGATAGCTATAGTGAATTTTCTTCGCTGAGCAACCAAACGGTTTGCTAAAGTGGTATAACGAGTTCCTTGGATGCTGTGATGAATTTCCAAGTTCTAAGAAGTCAATCTCCCTGCGGATTACTCAGTAGTAAAGAGGAATCATTCTGATACTTCATATCGGTCTCCTAAACGGAAAATTGTTACCTTCTCTGATTCCATTAAAGGGTTAAAGTAAACTTTCGTCCTCTCTACTGGCATTTGCGGCCGGAATATACACCTTCGTTCTTATATTAATGGGACACATACTGAGTATAAGTTCCAAATTCTCATCAACTTGAAGGGGTGGTGAGACTCCATCTTTGGGGGGGAGGGGGGTAAAGTAAAAATTTTACCTAATCTCTTACTAATTCCATGGACTCACTCACCCTGGAATCTCTTTTTTCTTTCGTATAGAAAAGCACTTGTCCGGTCACAGATTTTCTAGGGTTTTCTAAAAGCTGGATGGAAGAATTGTATCTTGATATTGAACGCTCGGAGGACGGACTTCTGAATTTTTTCCCACATAACCACCCTCGGTTTCCTGACATTCCGTGATCATTCCGATAGCTTCTAAAAGGAATGACAATCGATACAAGACCACTTGACGCGGAGCTCCGTCTGATTGCTACGAGATGACGTCTCCTACAGAAAAAATTAAATCCTTGGGGAGTGAAGATGATCTATAAAGGAATGATTTCGTTGAAAGTTGCATAAGAACAGTCTCTCTTTGATAAGTGACCTCCCATGACTCACCCATTGTTCGTAAGAGAAGTTACTAAAAAAAATTTTTCACATGTTTGTGAAAAAGACCATACACTATTATGCATTCGATATCAGTGCAATTTCTTACCCTGCAACTAATACTATTTCGCATTTTCGTTCAAAATTACATACTGTTCAGGGAATACAATCCAAGGAAACATGTTTGTAAGAAATATGGGGTAATCCAGCCGGAAATATTCAGAAACATACCAATAAGATTAAAATGACAGATTGCAATAGCACTGTGACCTAGTAGCGATGCAAAGACTGGTTCCATTATCACAATCGTACGTTTGCTTAAAAACGTCCATTAGGGCAAAAATATACAATTGTGTGTGTTCAGACTCCAGAATCCCATTAATCTGACAATAATGAAACGATTGTTACAAAATCAAAAATCTTAATGAATCACGTCGAGGCACAATCTTTTAATATATTTCGTGAGTTTGAAGTAATTTTCTTGGGGAAACAGCAGAACAATTTTAACCAACCCGCATTTGCTATCAAGCAAATTGAAATTGTCAAATAATAAAGCAAATAAATAAAAAGAAACTTAGAATGGATGTTGATCAGGACCACGCAAATGAAACACATTACGCAATACGCATTTTTTTGTTTTCGGGACACCCATGGATCACTGTGAACTTGACCTGCTTGTTTCTATTTCTGTTTGACTCTGTTTTAAATAATATGTGTCCATGTTCAGAAGAATGATCTGAATAATGACCAGTGATTCATATTTGAATACTAGCGAGTTTGTTTGCCCTTCGGCCAAACAATCTTGCTATAGTCGCGCCTTCGGCGCTCCATTCCCTCCGTTAGTGATTAATTCATTTATTTTTTTGCGAAATAATAAACGCGTATTTAAAGTACATCCCCATTGAAATGCGTGACATATGGATACGAAATGCTTGATTTTCATCAAAATCATTACCTCTATGATTCTGTGTGCTTAACTTGAAATCTTTTCTTGTGTCCCTATGTGTAAGGGTAAAGAATACATTTTAAAAAACATCCCGCCAAAGATCTATGCTAAAAGGGATATACTTTAAAATTAAGATTTTTCCCCTACTCTGCCGTCAAAGAGGTAATTCTGAGGGAAGTTTAAATTTTCTGTTCCTGTTTAGTTGGATAAAAAAAAATCAGGAAAGTGGCACTGAAAAAGTGCCCTAATGGATTCTAATTTTTTTTTCTTTTGAAATGTAGACTCAGGAAACTCCGTGCCACACAGTTTCAGCCTGATACATTTTCCGTTTTTGCTGGCCGAAAAAATGTATTTGGAAAAGCGACCCACCCGAAAGCTGTGCTCTGGAAAGACGCATGAAAAAAAGTTTAATTTTTCCTTAGATCAACAACACGTCAGTGATGCGCGCGCCAGCTACTTTTCTATGTCTGCCCAATGAACTACAATCGCACAATGTTTCAATGGTATACGTTTGCCCTTTGCACTGGTGAAAAAAATGTTTGCAATGTCGTCCCACCCAAAAGCTATGCCTGGAGGGATGTACCATGAAAGCTGAATACTCCCTCAGTTCAGTAATATCATGTCATTTATACGAGTGCCGGGTTTCACTTTTCCATTTCTGTCCAATTCCCCACAGCAATTTTTTTTTTGAAAGCATCGCCCCTCGAGAAAATTCTCTCAGGTAATATATCGAGACCTAACATTTTTATGTTACTCTTTGTCTTAGCAGTCACATTCATGCAAACTTTCAGCTTTCCATGTTCATCAGTATAACTGATGCAAAGAAATCCCGGTAAGTAATTATGTACCAAATTTCACTTTTTCACACTAGCTCAATAAACCAGGACAAAATAAATACTTGAAAACGTCGGCTCCCAAAATTTTTTCCTCTAGGGCATGGATCTAAAATGTTGCATTTTTCCTGAACTCATCGTGTCTGTAGGCACATCCATGCCAGGTTTCAGCTTCCCATGTCTCTCCGATTTATTCAAGCAAAAATAATTTTATGGAGGGGAAATGAGTAAGGGAATATGGAAGGCAAAAAAAAAATCCAAAAAAAGCCAAAAAATGGCAGGGAATTGATCACCGACCCTCTGATTACTAGTTAGAGATGCTTTTACTACGCCACCGATCCAAGCTTACCCAGTTGATCTTCTGAATGCCCTCCTTATCTGTCACAATATATATTTAAGAAAAACGTTTTCTCCCAAAATGTGTACCCCCAGGGCATGTACCTCCAAAGTCGGATTTTTTCTAAACTCTGCACCCTAAAAAGGTACATGTGTACCAAGTTTCAGATTTCTAACCCTTCTAGAACATGCGTAGAATTAGCGCCAGTCAGTCACGATCACCTATATGTAGTAGATACTAGCGAGTATGTTAGCCCTTCTGGCTAAAAAACTCGCAATGGTCGCGCCTTCGGCGCTCTGTTACCTTGGATAGTAATTACTTCATTTATTCCTTTGGAAATGGCAAACACGCATTTGAAGTAGGTCCCCATTGAAATACGTGACATATGGGGTCTAAAGTCTTGATTTTTATCAAAATCATTTCCTCTATAATTGTATGTATGCCTAACTTGTGTCTTTTCTTGTGTTCCTTTTTGTAAGGATAGAGTATCCATTTTGAAATACTCATCTTCTATAATCTACGCTAAGAAGATATTTCAAAATTAGTATTTTTCCTCTACTCAGCCATCAAACATGTACTTCTGAGGGAAGATTACATTTTCTGTCTTTGTTTCGTTAGATAAAAAAACGGAAAAATGGGACCGAAAAAAGTGCCCTAATGGGTTTTAGCGAAATTTTCTTTTTCTTTTGAAATGTAGACTCAGGTAACTGCATGCCACATAGTTTCAGCCTCATACGTTTCCTTTTTTTCCTGGCCGAAAAAATGTATTAGGAAAAGCGACCCACCCATACGCTGTGCTCTGCGGAGACGTATGAAAAAAGTTTAATTTATCCTTAAATCAACAACGCGTCAATGATGCGTGCGCCAGATAGTTTTCTTAGTCTGCCCGGTGAACTACATGCCCACAAAGTTTCAGTATTATACGTTTGCCCATTTCGCTGGTGAAAAACATGCTCGGTAAAGCCTACCCAACCAAAAGCTATGCTCGGAGGGGATGCCCCATGAAAGCTGGATACTTCCTCAGCTTAGTAATATCATGTCACTTATAAGTTTGCAAAGTTTGACCTTTACATATCTGTTCAATTTGCCACAACACTTTTTTTTTCAATACATCGCCTCTCGAGAAATTTTCCCAGGGGATGTATCAAAACTTAACATTTTTCTTTAACTCCATATCTTGGTAGTCACATTCATGCAATGTTCCAGCTTTCCATGTCTATCGGTTTAACTAACGGAAAAAAATTATGGGAAAACATCTTTACTTGAAATTCATGCCCCAGGCCATTTCATTCCAAAATCTGAACTTTTCTGCACCCAGCATCCCGGTAGGTAATTATGTACCAAGTTTTATCTTTCCACACTAGCTCTATACACCAGGACAAAAGAAAATGCTTGAAAACGTCGGCACCAAAAATATGCCCCCAGGGCATGGATCTAAAATTGTGCATTCCTCCTGAACTCATCGTGTCAGTAGGAACGTCCATGCTTCGTTTCAGCTTTCCATGTCTCTCCGTTTTATGGAAGCAGTGGGACATGGAAGGCAAGAGAAATAAAAAAAAGGCATGGAATGGTTTCGAAATTGAACCCTGGACTCACGATTACCGGTCCGATGTGCTACCACTACACCACCGAAACGGTGATATCCGCTTTCGATGACATCCTTATCCATCACGATATTTATATATATATTTTAAAACTTCTCCCCCCAAAATCCACAGGTGCAATCGGGGCAGATAAATATAATTGACTTGAGGTAAATTGTACGTCAATCGTGTGCGGGAAGGGTCCCCAGGGCATGTACCTCCAAAGTCGGAGTTTTTCTGAATTCTGCACCCCAAAAGGTACATGTGTACCAAGTTTCAGATTTCTAACCTTTCTGGAAAATGGTTAGAGTTAGCGTCAGTTAGTCAGTCACGATCGTCTATATAAATTAGATTATAGACTAATAATAGATATTAGATTATTAAAATCGCTATGGTCGCACCTTCGGCGCTCTATTACCTTGGATAGTGAATAATTTATAATTATTTGCGAAGTGGGAAACAAGTATTTAAAGTACGTCCCCATTGAAATACGTGATATATGAGATCGAAAGTCTTGATTTTCATAAAAATCATTACCTCTGCGATTCTATCTATATGTGTGCCTAACTTGAAATCTTTTCTTGTATCCCTTTTTGTAAGAGTGGAGAATACTTATTGAAATAACTCCCTGCAATATTGTACTCTTAGGAGACATACTTCAAAATTTGAAATTTTCTTATACTCTGGCGTCAAAACGGTACTTCTGAGGAAAGATTGAATTATCTGTCACTGTTTTGCTAGCTGAAAAAAAATGAATCAAGAAAATGCGACTGAAACAAGTGCCTTCATGGGTTTAAGGAAAATTTTTTTTCTTTTGAAATGTAGACTTAGGAAACCCCTTTGCCACCCAGTTTCAGCCTTATTCGTTTCCCCTTTTTGCAAAAAATGTAGTTGGAAATGAGATCCACCCAAAAGCTTTGCTGTGAGGAGATGTTTGAAAAAAGTTCAATTTTTCCTTAGATCAACATCCCGTCAGTGATGCGTGCGCCAGCTACTTTTCTATGTCTGCCCAATGAACTACATGCGCATAAATATTCAACATTATACGTTTGCCCTTTGCAATGGTGAAAAAAGAAAACATGTTTACAAAAGCCGACCTTCCAAAAAGCGAGTCCCGGAGGGGATGCTCTATGACAGCTGAATATTCCCTCAGCTCAGTAATATCATGTAACTTACACGAGTGCCAAGTTTCACCTTTCCATTTCTGTAAAATTCGCCGCAACTATTTTTTTTTCCTTCAAAACATCGCCCCTCGAAAAAAATTTTCCCCAAGGGATGCATGGAGAATTAACCTTCTTATTTAAGTCCTTGTGTAACATTTATGGAACATTTCAGCTTTCCATCTTCATTAGTTTAACTGGTGCAAAAAATATTTGAAAACATCTCCCTTTCACATTTGTTCCGCCGGGGCATTTACTTCTTAAGTAGGACGTTTTCTGCAGCATCCTACCAGGTACTTATGTACCAAGTTTCATCTTTCTAAACTAGCTCGATACGCCAGGACAAAAAAAAATACCTGAAAACGTCGCCTCTCATAAATATGCCCTCAGGGCATGGATCTTACATTTTTCATTTTTTCGTAACTCATCGTCTCGATAGGCATGTTCATGCCAAGTTTCAGTTTTTCATGTCTATCTGTTTTACTCAAGCAAAAATAAAGTTACGGTGTGGGCATGAGTAACGGGACATGGAAGGCAAAAAAAAGCCAAAAGTAAGGCAATGAATTGCCTGGAATTGAGCCCGGACCTTCTGATTGCCATTTAGAGATACTACTACTACAGCATCGAACCGAACACATTCATTTGAGTCTCTGCTATCCTCATCTGTCACAAAATAAATTATTGGAAAATGTTTCCCTTTAAACTCCTCAGTATCTTAAGAGGTTTAAAGCGCTGACAGCAAATATGAATGCTTTATGTGTCAATATTGTACTGAATATAGCATTCATTTAAACTCATTTCCAGGTCTCCAAGTCTTCGTTTTGAATTGAATGTCAATAAATTTTTTTTGGGGGGTGATTCCTATATGTTATACGTGCAAGTCTTCGCCAGTTTGCATTTGTCAGTTTCATCTTAACGTAGTGAATTCTTCTAGTGCCCCACAGTTGTTGTGTGAGAATTTTTTCCGCAAGTGGTCAAACTAGAAGTACTATCTCTGCGAAGGATGGTGTCATTGGAGACAGTCACAGAGAAAAAGCATGGTAAAATCTACGTTTAATTCACGGAGATGGTAGTCCTATTTCCACGCTGAGTCTAGGTAAATTGTATTCTCAAGGTTTACTCCACGTTTACAAGTCTACGTTTAATCCAATTGCATGATGAAGCCATATACGCTGGGAGTCTAACAATACCCCCAACATTTCCAGTTCGATATAAATATGTATATCCAACGTCGTCAATTCAATGTTGCCGTGCCTCTTGAGTCGCACATCAATCCTGAGAGACCAGAAACTAAGAAGTTTGGCTGTCATCTCTTTTTAAAACTCTCATATCACATTCTTTAACAAGGGAAACTGATTCGAGGAGCCAGTATTACCGTATTTCCGTTCTCTACCTCGGTGGAGGACAGAAAGCAGTTCTGTAAGCTAATACCTCGGAGGTTTTAGACAAGTTCTGTTATCCATGCGCACTCACCTCTGAGGGAGGCGGGCTATGATCTCTGAGCCCTCCTCTCCTAATGTTCATGTATCTCACCATTTCGCAGATGGGATAAATGTAAGCCGCGTCGGAATTAGTTGGCCACTTTGATGCAGAGGACAGGTGACGTTATTGACGATTATCTCCTTCGCACTTCACTATATCAGACCGACAGGTGTGTTTCTACGTTAGTTCTTACATTTCGATAGAAAATGCCGTCCATTGGTTTTATTTTTTATCTCGGAATAACCTGCCCCCATAGAGACCCTCAACATACATTAAAGCTATTTTTGAGAATTTCAAATTGACGAGTTCTGCGCCTTCTACCACAACAATACTTTTCCGGAGGAATCAAATATGGGGAGGGGACTACACCAGCCTCTCCGTTGGCAAACTCTTATGGAATAGAGAAGGTTTTCCCTCTCTTCCATTATTTCCCTAGCCTGGGGAAAAAAATATTTTGCTATTTAGTATTCATTTTTATTCCTTGAAATCAATTTCATCTACGTAAACCCATAGCACGTGGTACTGGAGATGGAAACCAGATGTAGCTGGATATGTACGTATCTGTTCCTGCTTTTCACGCATGTGCACCACTCGATTCTTACAGATTTTTCACCATGAAGTTTCATGTGTTTTTCGGACTCGTCTCTCTTGTCGGTTAGTAGACAATAATTACTTTCAATTTGAATTCACGGTGACTCGGACGCGTCTAGCTGTCATTAACCCTGCTCGTTTTCTTTTCCATAGGGTATGGGTTTACCTTACGCTGCTATCATTGCGGGGATGCAGTGGAGTGCGAAGGAATGTGGCACGAAATGACTTGCGAGGGTGATGTCCAACCAGGTAACAGTTGGTATTGTGGAGAATACCGGGATCAGAACAGTAAGCACTTCATGCATTTCTCATATTCTGTATTGAACGTTTTCTTGCCATTCCCTTAAAAACAGGCAATTAAACCCTCACACTTCGCATTTATTGAGAAATTAAGGAATTACCCACGTGATGTTTCCTTTGTTACGCTAGGGCAGTCCTAATAAGACAAGTTTCACCACGGATGAGTATATTATTAGGACGAATGAAAACCGCACGTAGGAAGCAAGGATATGCCGATCATATAACCCCTTTCTTGACTTCACCCATTTTGCCTCCCAGAAACATTCAGCAAAAACCTTTACATAAAGCTTTAAATGAATGAATGAAATTTTAATGAAATCTACCTGCCAATATAGAAGAAAGTTCGAAAATATTTTTGCTTCTCATGGAGATCCAGTTTCCTCCCGATTCCAGGAAAATGAAAACCTCCATTTAACGAATTTGAAGATATGAGTTTAAACGGGACCATAATTCCACGTCATCAATAACTTCTCCAAGAGAGATTTGTTCTCCGTGCACATTGTTTTATGTGCACAATAACGTTTTATTAATAATAATACTTTAGTAGGCATTCATTCATGAAACTTCAATACGCCCTTTTCCACCAGGATTAAGTTAGTTCAATTTGAGTTCGGCGAGCAATTCAACCTTGGGGAGAGGGAGCGTTTATAAAGATTTTCATGATGGTTTAAAGTAATCAACATTTTCTCAGGGGAAATAACTTCATCCACCGATGTATTTATGAAAAATTCATGCAACGCCCTGACAAAGTTGATCAACTCTACGCAATTTTTTTTAACCCGCAGATGTACTCCAAACCGTGAATTGCTCCGAATGGAATGCAGCAGGGTGCGTGACCGGACCGGAAGGAGGATTTCCAGATGGCTGGGATGTATGCTTTTGCGATTGGGACTTTTGCAACGCCGGAGATGAGAAGTCCCGCTAGGCTTCTCATCTCGCTTTCCGCTCCTATTTCTCGTTCATTCTGCCTCTTGCAAGCACATATTTTTTCTATAAATTTTATCTGTTTTGTTTTAAAATTACGATCTTCTCAATAAATCTACCAGTCCCTGGAAGTTGGTCTCGTCATATTGATTTTACGCAGATAGGGACTTCAGGGAAATCCTGGCGCTCTATTACCACAAGAAAGTGGGAATGTATCATGCTATTCAGGCTTCACTTCTGCTGCAGCTACAAATGTAGAAATTGGGAAGAAAAAAGTGCCTAGAAATTCATTCAAGGACTCAACAATTCACACGAATTTAGACTTGGGCTTGAGACACAGTTACAAAGAACTTGCCTTAATGGAAAAAAAAAACAAGAGACATGTGAACGTTTATATTTGTCGACTGTATGTAAGAACCACCGTTCTTTTTCCTCATTCGGCAACCATGAAGGGTAAAGAAGGGGAACAAGAGATGGTCTTTTTTTACAATATTCAGAGGCATATTTGGCATACTGTTTGGGGAAATGCCTGAATGGATCGCGCAAAGACAAAACTGAATTGATTCGCAGACCTAGCAGGTTGGAAACTAAATAATGCGCCCTAATAAAGTGGGCGAATGACAAATGAAGGCAAACCTGAGAGTTGTAAAGTGGTTTCTCTGGCATGACAATGAGCGCCGACACACACGACTCTATCCAACAGTTTTTGGCCGTGAAACAAGTCACTCTCTTGCTTCATGCACCGTATTATCCTGATTTGTCACCACCAAACTTTTTCTGTTCCCACGGCTCAAAAGAACCATAAAGGGCCATCGCTATGGTCATCGCGGTTATAGGGTCATCGTGGACATTCCACCCTTTCAAGCGGCTGTGACAGAGTTAACAAACATTATTCCCGAAAATGACTTCCGAAGTTGCATCAGCAACCATGAGCGACGAAGGCAACCGTGTATTAATGCTGAGGAAGATTACTTTAAAGGGAGAAACCGCAATAGGTTTATAAGTACCTTCCATTATTTTTTTATGACTTCATTCCTTGAAATTTTGCATATACCTTGTTTGTCGGGGAAAACGATTTGGACAGGAAATGTGTTGCGTCTGCACCGATGGAGCAGCTTCCATAATATGCGCACAGCCTTGTGCGACAGCGTGGATCTGGAAAATTATTTGCTGGTGAGATGCAAGTGGCACATTGTGAAATCCACCGTGAGATGCTAGCCAGAAATGTCTTCGGAACTCAACACGATGTTAACTGTGTGAAGATTGTGAACATTACTAATAATGCTCATCCACTGAGCTCGTGCTTGTTTCAGACACTTTGGGATGAGCTTGGTGCTGAACATTCAAATCTCTTGCGGCATTCGGAAGTACATTTGTTGTCTTGCGGGAAAATACTGGCTCGTATATACAAACTCGACTGCGAAATCAAGATTTTCCTGCGACAGAAAATATATTCGCATTCAGACTTGATTAACTATCACGAGTGGCTAGTCAAGCTAGCATGATTGGCGGACATATTTAGGTTATTAAATGAGCTGAACTGTTCAGCTGCATGGTCCAATGGATTGTTTTTTAAGGGATGGCAACTGAAATTGAGACCTTCAAAAAAAAGCTACAAGAATAGCAGGAAAGAGTCAGCACTAACACTTTCGATAGGTTCGCAGGTTTCCAAGACCTTTCAACTAACATAAATTTCAAGAAGCGTGACTTGAATATTATTTTAGAACATTTGAAAAAGCTTCTTCAGATATTCAAACATTATTTTCCATCTGAAGACGATCTAACAACGGGCTTCAAGTGGGAGGTCGAAACGTTTACCTACTGTGGGAATCTGGAGAATAAGCTGTCTGCACGGGAGGAGGATAACAACACTGAACTCATCAGTAATCGAGCCCTGAAAGAATAAATTTCCAATCTACCACTAACAACTATTTTGTTGAGTAAAGAGCAAAGAATGTTCAAAATTGAGCGAGTTGTCAGGCAACTTTTGTTTTTCCCGTCAACTAACCTCTGTGAGTCAACCTCTTCCGTCATGGTGTTTACGAAAACAAAGGCGAGAAACGGACTTCATGTAAGAACAACCCCTCGTGTGCCCATATCCAACATCGAGCCGATATTCAAGAAGTTAGTGAGCGACATCAAAGTCAAACTTGCTCACTAAATGTATGATAATGAGTATACTGCTTTTAAGTCTGTAGTGGTCCTCGGATAACTTTGCGGTCCTAAAGGTGGGCCGTGGAATCAGACAGGTTGAGAATCACTACCCCCGTGGATTCCATGTTTGCAGGTTTGCTGCCATACACATGTTTTTTTTTAATCCCATCGCCAAAAGAAAAAGTAACATGACTCATCTGGTTGGAACTCGCTGGATATCAACTTTCCACACAAATGGTTCGAATGGCGAGGACCAACAAAGTGGCCAACAAGGGGTCCTGATTTGAGTGATGTTATTTTTTTTCATGTGGGTATGGATCACGTGCATGGTAGCAAACCTGCAAACTTGAATGCATTTATTATCGCCAGCCGACAAGTATGCATTTCTATGTTGAAAAAAAAATTAAGCCAAGGGGAGGGAGTCCAGGAGTTTCTTTCTCCCTCCCGCCTATGCATTCTCACCCTGCCACTTTTTCACTAATATCGGGACTGGTATTTAAGACTTGTTCCATAAAGATAAGAGTACATGTGCATAGGGCTACTCTCAAGCTGTGAATGTAGATATGACAAAGATTTGTTTCGATCTGTAAATATATTACTAGAGGTTAAATCATCTTTCCGTTTAAAAGACGGACATAGACTGAAATCACTTGTTTCTAAGTACGATAGCAACGTCCGTTTGGCAAGTACCAACATGTATTAATAAAATAGCATCTTCGGCGTCTAGTAGTGTCTTCGGCGCTCTATTACCTTAGTTAGTGATTAATTCATTTTTTTGCGAAATGGGAAACACGTAAATAAAGTACGTCCCTATTGAATACGTGACATATGGGAACGAAAGTCTTGATTTTCATCAAAATCATTACATCTATTACTTCTAGTGTGCCAAACTTGAAATTTTTTCATGTGTCCCTTTTTATATGGGCGGATATTACATTTATAAATATTTCCTTTCGCTAAGGGGACATTTCAAATGTAGGATTTTTCCTTTGCTCAGCAAACAGGTACTTCTGAGGGAAGTTTACATTTTCTTTCTGTTTCGTTGGATGAAAAAAATATTAAGGAAAATGGGGCTGGAGAAAGGTGCCCTCATGGGTTTTAACGAAGATTTTATTTCTTCTGAAATGTATAGTTAGGGAACTCCATGACGACCAGTTTCAACCTTTAATGATTCCTGTTTTTGCTGGCGGAAAAATTGTATTTGGAAAAGCGACCCACCCAAAGCTGTGTCCTGAGGAGACGCGCACCAAAAGATGAAGTTTTCCTGAAATCAACATCACGTTCGTTATGCGTGCGCCAGCTGCTACTTTTCAATTTTCACCCGATTCGCTAGTATATGAATAATTCATTGAAAACATTACGTCCCCAATACATATTCCCCCTGAAAATATTTTGGAAATTTTTTACATTTGAGCTCAGTGTTGAGGCATTCACGTTCTTGAAAAGTGTCTCCGTTTTCATGTGTCTCCGTTTGATTGAAGCAAAGAGAACTATTTGAAAAGATGTTCTCCGAAAAGTTGTGCCCCTGTGCCATGTATCACCAAAAGGATAATTTTTCCTGAACTCAGCATGTGAATAGTTGTCAGTCAGCTACTGTCGATCGTCTATTTACGGGGTGGGATAAAAGTTCTTGGTCCGAATTTTAAATTACAATATTTCAAAAACTTCGAAAGCGAGGAAGTGGAAAATAGTTCCAAATTAAAGGTCAATTCATGCTCTATCAAATGGTATCCTCGTCATGGGTGCCATCGCTTGGCCGCCACGATCGTTTGGAAAAACATGCGCAAAAAAAGTTGCAAACGGTGAAACAAAAGTAATCTTTCTACAGCAGGAATGGAGCCAACTTTTGAATTTTCCATGAAATGCTCGATGTAGCCACCTTCTTGATCCACTACAGCATCCAATCGTTTCCGCCATTTTGAAATGGTTTCTGTGATCCAGGCCTGCGGAAGGTCATCCCACGCAGCACAAATCCGCTCCTTCAAGTGCTCAACGTTGTGGATTTTCCCACTTCGATAGACTTTCTGCTCCAGGCTGAGCAGAAGAAGTAGTCCATGGGGTTCACATCCAGGCTACAAGGTGGCCAATTTTCAGGCTCAATGAATTCTGGGCAGTTCGTTTTAAGGAAGGCCACGGTTTCCTTGGCTGTGTGGGCTGGGACTCCATCTTGCTGGAAGAGAAACTCTTGGCTTCACTCCTTGATTTCGGCCAACATTGTGGTCAAAACGTCTTCGCAGTAGCTTTAGGCGTTGAATTTGACCCCGTGGGCAATGAAGAAGATCGACGTTTTTCTCTGACAAGGAAGGCAGCAAGTGAAGCCATGAATGAAGCAGAGAAGTGTTTGCGTTCGTGCAAAAGACGGGCTGGCGCAACATCACGTTTTCTTTGAACAGAAGCATGAACACTGTCATTTTGTATATTGAGTGGGGTTTCAACACCGCTTCTCGTCCTATAACCAGACTTTTCTTTCAGACTATTATGGACAGCTCATGGACAGGAACTCGCTTGAAAATTTTCAGGTTCTGGTCGTGTTTGATTTTCTGTTTGATGATCTAACGGGGATTTCACGTTCATCTGTTTGATGAACGTGAAATTCCCGTTGCTTTCGACACTTCTCGTTCACTTCTGCTTGTGCCAGGATTCCAATTCTTGGTTCAATATCAATTCACGAACACTTTGAATGTTTTCTGTTGTTCGTGCAGTTTTTGGACTACCTGTTACCGGACGACGAGCTTCATTTCCAGTTTCACTGAGTATCTTCAAAAAAGTAAGTAATAGTAGAATTCTTCCAATTTCTGGGATGGAAATTCTTTAAGAATCTGGTTCAATGAAAATTCTTTTTTCTCGCGAAGTGAAAGAATGACGTTTTTATCACTTTCCGATAACCCGTGATTGACAACCTTTGACAAAGGAAAAGACAAGGAGTTAAATAAAAATGTTAAGTCTTGGTACATCCCCTTGGGGACTATATGTATATTGGGTTGGAAAGAAAGTATTGCACCACTCTGCGCAGATTTTTCAAAAATTTATAACTTTATTGAAATGCAATTTCAGTCTACAATG
>CAJPEV010002831.1:0-30705 GCA_905338385.1 Darwinula stevensoni | reverse complement strand
CCCCCCCCCCCCCCCCCCCCCCCGCGCTTGACTCAGCGCGATCTCCTGCAGCGCCGGAATCGCGGCCGCTTCATCGGGGAACGACGGTTCCCTACCGGCTCTCTTCGTCTCGTTAAGATTGTGCTGAATCGCAGAAAGGATTTTACGACCTGTCGGTGGCTTCGAAGTTTCATTTGTTTGCGGGAGTAAATGCCAAAAATATGGAATCATTCTTACATTCTTAAGAGAGTGGAGATGCGAAAAAGTTATCTGTGATAAAGTTACTCAATTACCCAGTAGTCATAAAAGTAGCCAATATTGGGAATATTTTAAGATAACAAGGGCAATGCTATACATTTTTGGAGATTCATTATCATATTTTCCAGAACCGTCGATATAACCTCGACTCGACAGAAAAGCAATTCTCAATATTTCTCTATGGATTTGGCTATTCGAACGTCATATAGGAAGTGAGTACCTTCTCCAACACGAACACACCGTCCACGTCAGCAGTCACCGTCCACGTCAGGATGCCCACTCAGGAGCAAGTGGAGATCGTGATCGTCGGGGCCGGGCCGACGGGGTTAGGGGCGGCCAGGCGCCTCCTGCAGTTCAACAAGGCGTCGTGGCTCGTCGTCGATGCCTCCCCCGAGGCGGGTACGTTGGGCGTGAGGGAGGGGCGTGGGGGAGGGGCGTGAGGGAGGGGCGTGAGGGAGGGGCGTGAGTGCTCTGCGGTGGATGCTCCTTCCGTGGCATCCACGCGTTCGTGTCCTCGTCGCATGTCGGTCCCGTTCGTGTCTGTGGTCCCGTTCGGAGGTGTCTGGGTCATCCCCAAGGGATTGCCAGGTGCTTATGGGAGATGGTGTCGGCCCGAGTCGGTGAACACGTCCGAGAAGTAGAGTCGGTCGACGGACGGCCTCGAATCCTGGAATCCTTGTTCGGGCCTCATTCGCTCCTCCTGCCGCGGTGCGTCTAGGCTCCGATGCCTGGGTTCTGGGGTTCTTCTTCGCTTGGAAATTCCTTACGTTTACTCACCCGATTTCTTGCCTGTTTTCACGTTGCTTCATGTATCAAATGCCGCTGCCATGTTGAGCGGTAGTGTTCTGTGTTCGTCCGTTAGAACGCGATGTTTCTGATCTGTCTTCCGTACAATAACGAGTTTGTGCGCACCACCCCAACCCATACAACGCAATGACCTCTGTTCCATATCTCCGCTCGCCTAGGTGGCGTCGGGACGACCGACGTCACCCCCGAGGGATTCTTGTTCGACGCCGGCACGCACGCCCTCTTCTCGCACTACAAGTACTTCGACGAAGTGCTCGACGAAGCCCTGCCGAATCCCGAGGACTGGTACACGCACCAGCGCGCGTCGTACGTGCACTCCCGCCAGGCACTGGTCCCATGCCCCTACGAGAACAACCTCGCCGCCCTCCCCATCGAAGACCAGGTGGTCTGCCTCAGGGGGATGATCGACGCCTACCTCGAGTCGGCGCTGGCCCAGTCCAAGCCGAACAATTTCGACGAGTGGATTCTCCGCATGACGGGTGAGAAGGGGTCTCTATTTTTCCATGTTAGCCTTTTTTTTGCTACTTGCATTGGGCGCTGTTCCTCAGAGATGCTAAAATAAAATCGAATCCAAGGTACTTGCAACCTTATCCTTGTAATTTCTCTAATTTCGCCTAGGTGAGGGTATCGCTAATTACTTTATGCGTCCCTACAACTTCAAGTTTTGGGCCGTCCCTACCACTATGATGCAATGGTACGCGTAATACATTTCTTCACTGGATTTTTCTTTGCGTTTCACCTCTATTAATGCTCCCGATCATTCATTCGACCGTGATTTTAATTTATTTCGATCCTCGCAGGGAATGGATCGGTGACCGTGCTGCTGGCCCCGACCTTAAGCTGGCCGTCACCAACGTATTGGAGAAAAATATCGCCGTGGATCTGGGTCGTTACGGGAAATTCCGTTTCCCCGCCCGAGACGGCATCGGCGGAATCTGGAAGGCCGTGACCAAGATATTCCCGCAGGGGAAAATCCGATTCGATGCGAAAGTGGAGAAGATCGACGCCAAGGAGAAGGTGTTGACGCTGAAGGACGGGTCGACGATTGCCTACGAGAAGTTGATATCCACGTTGCCGGTCGACGACCTGGCCGTCACCATCGGCGACGAGGATTTGATCGAGTTGAGCAAGGGTCTCCACTTCTCTTCCACGCACGTCGTCGGCATCGGGATCCGGGGCAAGCGCCCCGACCACATCGACGAGAACAGTTGGCTGTACTTCCCCGAAGACGACACGCCCTTCTGCCACGCCACCGTCTTCTCCGACCTCTCGCCCCACAACCAGCCGGGCGCCGACGTCAAGCTGAGGACGATCCGACGCGCGGACGGGGAGGAGACGGACGCCGAGACGGAGAAGGGAGGCCCTTACTGGTCGCTCCTGTTCGAAGTCTCGGAGTCGTCGCACAGGCCGGTGGACGTCGAGACCGTCGTCGCCGATTCGATCCGAGGCGCGGTGGATGCGTCGCTGCTGGCCCCGGAGGACGAGATCGTCTCGACCTTCCACCGTCGATTCCACCGCGGCTACCCGACGCCCACGCTCTCCCGCGACGGCATCCTCAAGGAGCTCCTGCCCAAGCTGCAGGCACTCGGCGTCTGGTCCCGCGGGCGGTTCGGATCGTGGAAGTGCGAGGCCGGCAACCAGGACCATTCCTTCATGCTGGGCGTGGAATGCGTGGATCGGATCGTCTACGGGTCGCCGGAACTCACCTTGCTCTACCCGAACCTGGTCAACTCCCGCGACAACTGCGAACGCACCCTGGCTCACAAGTTCGACGAAGACGGGCAACGAATCTTCGACTGAGCGAATCCTCTCCGTATCGTCCCCTGCCTTTTCCTCGTAATGTTCATTTTAAACCGGGTAGCGGTCGGCGTCGGTAATCATCACGAGAAGCCTTAAACATTCCAGCACACTATCGTAACCATGCCATGAAAATACCGGTATGTCAAATAAATAACTATTCTGTCAAATTCACGTACCGTCCGAGTTAAACTCATGATGGGAAAGCCACGTCGCTGCCAGGAATTTCCAAATCAGGCCCTGGTTATAAGGAAATATGTCATGATAAATTGCAACTATTTACTGAGATGAAACCTCGAACTGTACATACTTCAATTCATCTCAATGGTTTCTAATGAATATTTGTTTGCCTTCCTGTTGGGATAACTTTAATTTAGTTGTCTACATGTCTTCCCATCCGTATTTAGGAATATTCACATGAGATCAGAATAGGGGGGAAATGCCATTGGAATTTTTTTCGTGGCAAACTACATACATTTTTGCTCACGTTCTTCAAGGTCCTCGATTGGATTTGACAGCGTCGGTCCAGGGACCGATTCCGGATCGTAATTTCAAGGGTACCTGTATCGTTTCAGGAGTAGCATCATTTTCTCTCGAGGTTCAGTTTTGGAATGAGAGACGATCCGACCGACTGCTCCGAGTTGGTCGGTTCGGATCACTCTATCGAATAGCGGCCGTGGAAAATCCGGACGCGATTCTTTAGAAATTTTGAGGAACGTCGAGGACTACTGAGACTCTCGAGAGCGATATTTCCATTTTTCGCGGAATCTGCAGAACACATCGATGAATCGATGAAACATGTTGATGAGACCGCGCTGCTCCAGCAATGGAATCTGTGTTGAGGGACAAACGAACGCGTTGCTGGAGCGAAACTCGTCTTGCTTCCGCCTGGGTTTTGCCTCCCTTCATAACCGGTCCGTGTGGAAGTGCACGAGATGGCATTTTCCTCGGCCCGACTGCCCTATGCAACGCGTTCCCAACGAAAACGTGGAATGCATCCTCTCCCCCTGCGATCTCGTGCTGTCATCGAATGTGCAGGGGCATCGAGCCTGGCACACAGAGACGACCGAGGAAAACGGTTTCCACGACGCCGATCGGCGGAAGAACCGATGAGGCGAGAGCGCGAGGAACCTCGGGGACGATCCGCCGACTCCATCACTTCCACTCCTAGGACTAGATCACGTCACCGAATAGATTTCGTGAAAAATGAAAAGACGAGAGTTGACGAGAAAGTCGTTAGAGGGTGCAGATATCACGTGATGTTCAATACTTCGTAATACTGCAACTGAACTTATTCTATTTGTTCTACTCTCTACATCTGCAGTTGCCAGTCGCACGGCAAGTTTAATTACATGACCACTGCGATTCGTTGCATTTAATCATATGTGATGTTTAATCATATGCTAAGCCCATTTACCGATTGGCGATTGAAAAATCATGATGTGAAATCATTCCGTGATGACGTCTTTTAAAAGTTCCTCGGTACAACGTTGAATTTTCACACTCTCCCTTGGCTCGTGCTCAGGGTTAAATAGGAAGCGAAACTCTTCCAGGGGCTTTACAAAATCGTCCATGCCACGGGGGAACAGGAAAGCTCAATAAATTCTACGCTTGGAAATTTTTTCATTCCCATATCAATATGTGAGTACATTTCCTTTAGTTAAATATTCCTCCACAGCTGCACTCGGCTGGGGCAGGCTAAATCACATGATTTCTGGCAATCTTGCTTGTTTCATTTTTTCCTTTATATGATATGAGAAAAGAATGCCGAAGTATTTAAATTAATGCATTATAATGAGGTGCTAATGTAGGAAGCTTCTCAATTTGTTGGTATCGTCCAGAACCTTAACCACACCTAGTCCCTCATCGTTTGCAACTGAGACGTGTCCAACTAGGAATAAAGTGCATTTCGTCTCACCAAGACTCGAGATGCGATGGGATCAATAGAAGCGAGTGAAAGAGACGAGACACAAGTTCAAAAGGTTTCCGGCTTGAGGGGGAAAGATGAAGTGTTAAGAACGCGAATGTCGCTTCGTTTTTCGACATGATCTCTTGGAACAGCAATGCATTTTTGCTTGCGTGATTACGGCTTTAGGAGTGAAATTAAAATATTATTATCATTAAGTCATCAAACCAACTGTCAATGACCATCATGACCTCATCATTCCTACTGAACGTATTTCCATACAAATTTTCTTTCGAAAGAGGGAAGAGGTAAAAATGAAAGGGAGGCCGATGAAGCGAATAAGGAGGGTGCAGAAGCAACTGTAAGCAACATTGGCGGAAAGCAGCGTTTGCAACCCAGAGAGGCACGACCTGATGGATTGTCCTAGAGAACTGGCACACCCCGGCGAAGTTTCCCTTGACGCTTCTTGATTGCTTCTCTCAGCTTCGAAAGCAGTTTGGCGTGATAGTCACCCGTTTTGATCGTTCCATGTTCCAGGTAGTCATTTAGCAAATTTCCCTTTGCATCCTAGATGACCTTGCCTACTGAGGTGATGACCTTGAATTTTCAATGGGTAGTGAATCTTGGTTTTTCTGCTGAAGACTTTGATGTTTAGTTTCGGGATCGAAGTGGTGAACCAATGATTCATCATGGGTTACGATCCTGAAGAGAAAGTCGCCTGAATTTGCCTGGTAGCCCTGAAGAAGCTTCTGTTCTGGGTTCAACATTCTGGGCACCCATCTTACAGACACTAACTTCATCTGCAGGTTCTTCTTCTATATAGATTCCACACTACCAGCACTAATCTGTAGGGTCGTAGCAATGTGCGTAATTGTCATTAGACGTTCTGCATGCACCATAGCCTCCAGAATAATAAATTTACTGGATTCGCAATGCGTCTGCATTCGGAATTCAGGAAAAAAAATTTTTTTACTTCGTCCCGATTCAGTGTGCCAACCCCAGCGACTCTTTCTCGGATTTCGAAATTTGTTCTATTATGGCCTTTGTAAGCATGCGTCAAAAGGTACTTAACACCTCTCGCACTCGCAAAAAATCTCCACATTCATGAGGGAATAGTTAATAATAAGGGAATACTTCAAGTATCGACATTGATTTCATGGAACTATCCAGTTTTTGCCGACGGTCTCTTTCCCGACTTGGAAAGTTCGACCATCATGTCTCCATTTCGTATTATTATCGTGTATATATAGTATACGTCGTATATACTATGCATATAGTATTATCTTGGTTCACATTTCTTTGGTTTCATTTTCAAAGCCTTTTGGAATATCTGTGGAGCATTTCCCATCGATGGTCCATGAGTATTGAAAAATCTTCTTCCCTGAGAATCGCTAGCTTTTGAAACTCATTCCCACGAATTGCAGAGAAGCGAACGCCTAAAATGTGCCACTCACTGATATATTTCACGAGTTCCTTCAACTTCACGTTGGATTCTCCAACTGTCAAATCAGGCCGTCGTTCATGGTTTTGTCCTGGTTCCAGGTTTTCTCTCATCTCTTTCCGCTTTAGAGTGAACGTCTCATTAATAAGCAGATCCGGTTTTACAAATTTGCGAGCATGACAATTGCATGCCATTAACCTTGTAGTGTGCTTCGGGAACAGCCTTGGAAGAATTCTGGCAAATCAATCACTTAACCTGCGTTCATGGCCTCGTTTTCCGACGACCCGTTATTTAATTTAGCCCGAACATTAATTAACAGCGAAGGAAAATATATCGGCCACATTTTGCATAAGAAAGGCATAGGGCTAAGCCTAGAGGCATGTTAGCAAATTTCCAAAGAAGGTATTTAATGTGAAATATTCTGTGATTCAAATGCGATTCGAATGCATTGATTCAATATAGAATTCTCCCACCGCTGATGCTGAAAGTTCACGAATGTAACCGACAAGGATTTCCACATTTTGATTCTTGGATGCATCAAAACCATTAAGTCACTCTTCAAACGCGATTTATTGCGAAACTGTTATCTCAAATTCAAAATTCCATGCGAGATCTTAGCCATCGTCTCTTCTCCTCTGCGTCCCCCTTTCTTCTCTTCGTTTCCATTTCAATTATCATTCGGTTTTTAGTTTTTTCTCTGTTGGAACTCTTCCTCCATCACCACGGGCAAGGGTGGCAGTGATGGTACCAATAGCAGTAGCTCCAGAATCAGTACCTGCTTTGGCTTTTGCGAAGTTAATGACCTGTACACTCGTCTTTCCCCCATATCGGCACCAGCAAGCAAATTGCTCACAGTTGAAGGAGTGTAGGTGATGCTTCGTGCGGTAACTCGGATCGGTAGCTGCATTGAGGGCTCTCCCTAAAATTTCTTCAATGAGCAATGGGTTTGTCCCCTCTCCACCTGTTTTTGCAGACTTCATTTTCCCCTTGTCTAGGATGTTGAGCTTGAAGGCTCCATCGCCTTCCATGAAATCTTTGAGCACGGAGAGGCCAAATCTCGGTCGAGTCTGTTTTCTCTTCCTGCTTCTGCCCGAGACTCCGTCATCCATCATTGTTTGTTCCGCCACGATGTGGACGTTGTGGCCGCAGTCTTTCGCAATAAAATCTTGAGAGCATTCCGGGCAGCTTAGGTTTGCGCCCTTCTTCAAGAATTCCTTCAGAACCGGATGGGCATCATTCCATGACCCGCAATATATGCCTACGTGATACAGTTTCTTGGAGTTTTTGATGTAACTACAAATAATGTCACCCACGTTGAGTTCCCTCACAAATTCATCATGTTGGTATTCCTCGTAAAGGGGTGATTCGATCTTGAATTCCTCCTGGGCCATTACCAAAGTCGGTGGCTCTGAAAAGAAGAAAAAATAGTTAATCACAATGGCTTTACTCATTTTTTATGTTTCTCCAGAATTTTTCAGAGCTAAAATTCAGGTGTTGGAAATTGCATGAAAATTTCCATGGCAAAACTTGATCGCATTCAACACCGTGACAATATTGTTTAGAATGTTATGGAATGTATACCATTCCATAGGACAGTAAAAAGTTAAATAAAACATTGTTTTCAACTCAGCTGTACCAATATATCAGCGACCGACGAAGCACTATCGACGACATCGGTCAATGACAGGGTTGCAATCTGCTGATGCCGGTGCCAAAGCAGAGGCAAAGGAAAGAAATGGCGTGCGAAAACGAGTAGGGGCCGGTCCTCATGTCTCACTGAAAGCCATTTCGCCAGACCCCTGGCATAAATATCGGTCGGTAATATATCAACCCCATGGTGGGAGTCGGCGGAGGAAAATAGCGCTAAGTGCGGAAATAATTGGACATTCTTCCATACTATGGTTTTTGCGAATAATCGGTCGCTAAAGGCTCTTGAAAGATGCCGTCCCTTGCTCAGACAGTTATATAATGCGAACTATGCATAATGCTAGGTCCGAACACTAACGAAGTTCGGGTTTGCCAAAGCTAGGCGTGTAATTGTCTCGAATTCCAGATAG
Organism: Darwinula stevensoni; assembly: GCA_905338385.1. Lineage (NCBI taxonomy): Eukaryota > Metazoa > Arthropoda > Ostracoda > Podocopida > Darwinulidae > Darwinula > Darwinula stevensoni. The sequence continues at coordinate 22,460 of CAJPEV010002831.1, read as the reverse complement.
GTCATTATATGCTTAATATATTCACTTGGAATGACTTATCTCGGATGGAATCGTCCAGGGGTGGTAGCTGCCCCAACTGGATTTAGCGCTAAACGCTTCTCTTTGCTTTATCTCGGAAACGTTTCGGTTTACGAAAAAGTCTGCCCAAACAAGACTTGTAAGTCCAGAGTCTGCCCTAGCCAATGGTATAATTTATTTGGGTTGTTTCATCTTATTTAAGTAAGATAAACGTTTGCAAAGGATAATGCCTCTATCATGCACCTCTCTTTCCATCAGAACCCGTCCCCCTTCCCCGCCCCCCTTCCCCGCCCCCCTTCCCCGCCCCCCTTCCCCCCCCCCCCGCCCCCCATATCTTGACAGTGACACGCATGAAGAAAAATCACTTTCTGACAAGATTTGGAGTCTAGAATCCACCTAAACCGGTGGTATAAATGTTAAAGCTGTACGTTTTCATTTTAGTCTAATACTCACCCAAATGGACATCCTTTGTGTGCGTTTATCTCGCTTAAATATGGTCAAAAAGCCCCCAAAAAATTATACCAGCAGCTAGGGCAGAATCAATACTACAAATCTTTTTCGGACATACTTTTTCGTAAACTGAAACGTTTTCGAGATGAAGGAGGGAGAGGCGAGTCAGCCACAAAAGGCCCATTGTTGAGTACAGGAGCTTGGACTCCGTATTATATAGTGTTCTTTCAATCCAACTTGAGCGTGGGAAAAGAAACGGAACGGATACACAGGAAAAGGGAAGGAAAACAAGCGCCAGCAAGTCTGGCACACGGCAGAGCGTGGCTGGCTCCACGTCTCCTCCTCTGAGGGGAGTAGGCAGGAGGGAGGCGCGTTAGGCAGGAGGGAGGCGCGAGAAGAGAGGGAGCGAAGTGCGTGAGTACGCGATGCAACGGGGAGGGAGAACCTATGAGGTAGCAGCCTGCGCTCCCGCTTCATGAAGAGGAAATTGCATGAGTAATAATTATTTTCCCACTTGCACATCCAGTGGAATTAATGAACGATTTCGGAACCATTGGAATCCTGAAACGCTCCTCCTTAAAATAAAATTAATGCGTATATTATCAATTCCTAATGAAGTGGAGAAAAATGGCTCTACGTTTGTGAAATGCCGTAAAATTTCAAACTTGGGTTCAGTAAAATCGTAAAGGATCTGAGGCGGATGAACGGATTCGCTTGAAAATGGTTCTAAAGCTTCCCAAGAGACTTCCCCACAGATTTGAGTGTTAATTTTTTTAAATTCGCTCTCGTTCTCGAGAAATGACATGAAATTAAGTGGAGTTTTTTGGGACAAAAATGGCACACATCGTTAGATATTTTCCCGCTGAATCCAAAAACATACATGATGGTAGGGTTTTATGAACATGTTGACGTTATGCAAATTTCTGAATATGCCAAAATTTGGCAAATTTGTCAGCTTTATTTCATTCAATATTGCATTGAGGAAAATAGTATATGAAATAACTTCGAAAGCCTAACCTTTTAAAAGAACAATGGTGCTTTCTGCGTCAGTTTAGGCCGAAAAATTTTCGGCCCACATGAACATGAAGAGGTGCTCCTTTTTTTTATTGGGTTGGAAAGAAAGTCTTGCAACACTTACTAAAACTATTTATAAACATTTTCAAAGGAATGATGGGCGGGGCTTTGCATTTGTATATGCTGGTAAATCGTGACCTTTGACCATTCGCCACGGTCAGGTGCTTCACCTGAGAGTGCCGAAAAGTGGCTTCAAGGCCCTACCTTGGGGTCCTCTACAATCATTATAAGCCAGAATTTGATTCTAGGGGGGGTCGATTTTCATCTTCCCTTAGTACCTTAAGCAGCACTTAGGACTCAACAATATTCTAAGCTACCGCACAAGAAATCAAAATTGAGAAAGCCATGCTTAATAATTTTTACCCCCAAGATCAGGGTTTCCTGTGGCGTATGGCCAGCTTAAAAATTATTTGTAGAAGAGCAAAAAATATTAAATCTATGAAACTTTGGCATCCTCTAGTTAAAATATATGTTCTTCGACTGTAAACGTGGCTTCCCTTTCGCTTCGATTCCACAAGGTCATTTTCAAGGTCAAAGGTCACTCAGATGTGCCAAAAGGTCAAAATATGGATGAATCTCGGTTTTGATCACGTATTTGGAATCCCCCGAGTCTCCCCTTTTAAAGAGCGCCTTGTTTGTCGCAATCAGACCATAACCTGAAATTTTATCCCCATATTCCCAAGGGAAGTTAAGCTCCGCCCCTGAAATTTCATATAGGCAGAACATTTCGACTATTAGTCAGAGAGGGGAAAATATTGACACGTTTTTTTTTTCCATTAGAAGCATCCCACGCACCGATTTTCATCAAATTCCGAGATCCCCGCTTTCGATTGCGTGATATGACGTAATAATGACCCTTAGCGCATAATAATATTTGGTGCATGTGACCTCATTGTTCGATTTCTTGAACTCCTCATTTCTTGAACTCGTGTTTCCTTTTAAAAATGTGCCGTAGCTCGACCAGGTTTCTACCGGGAAAGACAGATTTTGCCGAAGATTTTCAATTGAAAAGCGGTGATGCTATGCCATGATGACATTTGGAGCAATCCAGGGACAAAATTGTTCTCCAAAGTTCAGTCACTGGGACCAGTGTTTAACAATGTTTAATTAGATGCAGTGCGGATGAGCATGAGACAGGAGAGGAGGCTACCTGATCGGTTGACCTCTTGCATGCAGGTGTCAGCACTTTCCAGGGGATCTTGGGGACAGTCGGTCTTGCCGCAAGCACGGAAGATTGCTGGCTCATATACGGTATATACGGCTCATATACGGTAGCATTCCTAATGTAATCTTATCTAATATAATATTGCTGTATTTCTTGCGGTATTGCCGTTCCTCTTCATGATCACCTGATAAAGTGACAATTTTATGAGCAAATATCCGCATTCCAATTAGATACGGCAATGAATTTCGTCCTCTAGTCGAAGAAAATCAATTTCAATTTAGACTCTGGGGGATACGACTCAATATTTCAATCTTTTAGTAAGTACTTCCTGCTTCCCTAAAACATCCAGAATAGAGAGAGAGAGAGTGCCCCATGTGACTTGTTTTCGTTTCGGCCAAAATCCTCGTGGCATAAAATAAAATGGTCAGGTAAATCGAGTCGCTAGGTCTCATCAATTCAAGTTTGTCAGTTGAAACCTAGCCACAATACACTTAGCGGTCTGGAATTGGATGTCAGTGGGGCTCGCCGAAAATTCAGGTGCAGGCAATTTAGGGTTCCCTCGTTGCGGGTTCAAACCTTTCAAATTCGAAAGCCGCGCTTTATTTGAGTGCTATCGGGACGGAATTCCACGAAAATCGGCACGCAGAGATATTTGGGGGATTATTCATCTGAAATAGGACTGTTCATTGCTGTTCAATGCCAAATTCTGTTTTGATGACACGACCGATTTCGAGACGAGATTCCAATTCCGAAACTAACGGCCTTTGCCCTTTACGCCCTTTGCTGGCTCCACGCATTTAGATAACTGCACGGTTTACTTAGCCATGCTTCTTTTAAGAAGAAATATTTCAGGAGCGGACTATTTTCAGACAACAGTCCTCTGAGTCTCGCGTATGCGAATCCGACGGCATCTCCGGGCCTGCCGCAGCGATATTGATGCGATTGGGAATCGGAGAGATGTTCCACCATTTTTTTGCCTCTTCTGGTATTGCAAGAAACGAAGGAATTTTACCTCCGTGCTGTCGTGGCAGTAGCACCAACTGACCTTTCATGCAAAAGGCATCGCACGAAAGTCCATCGACGGAATTACATCAGGCGGAGAAAAGCAGCAAACGCAGCCGTCGTTCTCGTTCTAAAAATTCCTCGAAGGGAGAAGAGAGAACTCGGACTCGGACGCCACGACCATCGACGCGACAGAAGCAAGGCGGCGTCGGGAACCTGGGCCTGGAGACGGCTCGGACACGCCCGTGCTTCGACCGTCTGGGGATTCTCCACGACGCAGCCGCCTTTGAACCTTAATTCATTTTCTTCGCTCCTCGTCCATTCCGCACAACTGCACGGCATCCCAACCGAGAGAGAGCATCTGTGAACGAAGGATGAAAGCTACTTGCAACACCCGACTACTGAACCCCCTCCCGTCGAGATGGACACGGGCGACAAGGCACTGCAAGCCTCTCCCACACCTCTATCCCCTTCCCCCCTTCCCCTTCCCACCTTCCCCCCTTCCCCCCGCCCCTCCGCCGCTTCCACGGGAGCCAGTGTGATTCTCGGCAGGCTCGTGAATGCATTCGAGACGACTGGAGCCGCTCTTGTGCTTTCGTTTCCTTTCGTCGTAACGACGCATATTGGAAGTGAGTCGGCATTTTCTTCCGTCAAACCGCAAGGCCCTATATAGGACATTCACTCAGCCTGGGTCCATCTCCCTAACTCCCGAATTTCCGAATCCTGATTGTCGTCGTGTCGACCGACCGGTCGTGGCAGTTTCAATGCCGACGAAGAAGTCGTTTCAACAATTTGCTTTTTCCGCGTTCTGCCAGCGAAGAAATTGCTTGACCCAGATGGACCCTTAATCCACTTTAAAATGTACAACTTTTGCTAGCAATTCGTGTGACAGCGAGTCTTAAATTTCCCAGAGTCAAGAAGTTTTTTTTTTTTTTTTTTACTTTTCCGTTTCTGCAGAAACAAGGTTAGAGAAAAAAAGAAGTTTGATTTAAGCTCAACGTGACGGAGAGGCCACAGGAATCGGTCAAATTCAGCGCATTATTCAAACTGCGATGATCAATAACCTATTCAGAAGGAGCGAGAAGCCATCTATTTATATGCCTCGGCACGAATTCTGCTGCACGCACCTCGGGCTGGGGAATCGCGTTTAAGCACGAAAGAGTCCTCGCCGATCGTGAGCGGGATTTCACGTTTAAAAATAATCATGCGGAAGACCGACTCAATATGCGGCTTAATGCGACCTGTGGCGGCGACGTGGGAACCAGCCGTCGGGAATCCTCTGAACGGGATAGATTTCTGGGTCCAGAAAAAATTAAATCATCACATTTTGATAGGGCTGACCTTGACCCCTTTCCCGTACCGTCTATACCGTCAGCTGTCAATTATGAGCTTTGTTCGCTTCGTTCTGGAGAGGGGACAGCAAGAAAATGATCTCTTCGGGCATTGTTTCCCTGAGGATTTCCATTCAGGACATAACCAACCGCACCGACAGGAAATGGGGCATATCGAACGGAACAGATATAGGAAGTACCCAATGACACGAGGAGAAATCGGAGATTTTTCCTTTCGTCTCGTCCTCTTCCGCAAAAAATGAAAGGACTTAAGTCGGCGAGAAACTCCTCAGAGGGTGCGGATGTCACTCCTTCAACCCTCGGCGACGAAACACCGCAACTTCTTTCATATACTCTCCACCTCTTGTCGGGAGTCGCACGGCACGCGGGCTCCACGCCTCGTCGAGATTCAAAGCGTGACTCGGCCGAGGAGCAGCGCTGCATCCTTTCTGGGAGGCACGTACCGGCCGGCGCCTGCGATCGTAACGTGGAATCATTCCGTCACGATGAGTTTACGTTTTCAGTGTTTCCTGTGCAACGATTAATTTACTCATTCGACCTTGGCTCTTGCGCGGGATTATACGGGAAGCAAAACTTGTTCGGGGGAACTAGAAACCTTAATAAATCCTATGCTTGGAAAATTTTTTTCATTTCATTAACTTGTTAGCATATTTCGTTTAGTTAAATATCCATCCGCAGTTGCATATGACTGGAGGAGGATGAATAATATGAAATTGCGAATCTTTTTTGTTTTAATATGGTCTTATATTACGCGAGAAAAGAATGTTAAAGGATTATCTTCTCAAATGTTTGCTATCGTTCAGAACCATAGACTCATATGACCCCTCATTTTTGCAGTTGAGATGGGTTCAACTGGGAATTAACAACATTTCGTCTCGCCAAGATTCGAGATGCGATGGCGACAATAGAAGCAATTGCAGAGACCGGGCAGGGCGAGGGCCGAGAGGAGAGTCTATCAGAGCAGCGCGCCGAGTTCGGGCTGCCGAATGCCCTGAAGATCCAGCGGTCTCCCTTGCTCGGGGTCGTGCGGTCCTACAATCAAGTCACGAAGGGGGAATGGGTCTACCTGGTGGTGGCGGTTGGAGGGACGATTTTTGCTTTGGTGCTGACCGTCGTGCGATTTGAGACGTTAGAGAGGAGTAGCGACGACTATCCGTTTGCGATCATCATGTTCATCATCACGCTTTTCTGTATCTTTTTCGTCGTGTATGGCGTGCGGAAAGAACAGCCATTCTCATTGTTGGTCTACACCGTGGCCACAATCGTGGTGCTAGTGTATGTGATCATGAACTTCGTGAGTAGCAGCCAAGGGGAGGTCCCGACGAACGACAGGACACTGAAGGTGTTGCGGCTGGTGGCGACGTCCTGTCTCTCGGCGTATCTCGTCCCATTCGGGCTCTACTATGCCTACAGGTACTGGGACTCGCAGAAGTTCATCTTCGACCTGGTCGGGCCGGAGCCGAGACGCAAGCGGGCGCTCAACGTCTTATTCGCCTTCCAGTCGCTGCTGTGGTTCGACCTCTTGGTGGAACTTTCCCTCGAGGTCATGATCATGCGCCATGGGATTTTGGACTTCGACCGGAAGGAAGTGCTGGTGCTGGCCGTTGGTTGCGTTTTCAGCATCGGGATGCGTTTCTTGGGGTATCTCGCAGTCCGATACGAAAATCCAAAATTGTGTCTCGTGTATGCGGTATTGGGTCTTCTTCCTCTCGGATACGTCATTTACTTATTCTACGACGCCTACGAGTCCTTGAACTCGTCAAGCATCATCTTCAAGACCATCCTCTTCACCGGAAGCACATTACTCGTCACGAAGGTCATCCTCCTCTGGATGCTCTTTCTCTCTTACCGGAATTTCAGAATGGGGATTCGGCAATGGGTCTATGGAGATCCGTTCGTTCCCCGAGTCGATGTTTACGGAGTCCTCGAGTTGCAGGACGAGGAGTGAGACCTGGTACTGCTTCAGCTATGCCTGGTCGTTTCTGCAGATTGTATTTGTTCACCATTCTCTTTAAATCAATTAAATATTTAGAGGCAGTCCACCAATCCAGTTACCGATGAATATTATTGCTTTTGGCATGCATATTCTATACGAGGTACAACCAGTCCTGCCATTTCATGAAATATTCAATATCCGCTTTTGTGCAACATAGCTTAAATGCAAATTCGATCAGCTTCTTCTCTTACGCATTTTTGCTATTCCATCCTAATGGAATTTCTTATTCATCCTTTTGCCAAATCAACTACCAACAACTCGCACCGGGGCACAGCGATGAAAAAAATGCTAGTGGTAGGTAAACCTGCTGGAAACCGGAGGAAATGGAGTGCTTTGTTGTCGTGGAGAGATTAACCGGGTTCCTCAGAGACTACCACCCAAGTCGCAGCCGAACGTGCTCGAAAAAAATTTCCTCCACGGTATTGTCAGCCTTTCATGAACTTTTTTGATAACGCTTTGTTAACTGCTTAAATGTTCGAAATTCAGAGCGATCGAAAGCATGTGAATTGGATATTTGCAACAAAAAAATGGGTTCAATGAACTTTCTTTTTCAGGATTCAGCCTGTATTGGATACAATTAACGTACGTTCTTTTCATCACTTAAATTGCATTCAGTCTAAGTAAAGTCCTGCTCTCGTGACAGGGGTGAGAGGACCTCATGAAGCCAATTAGACTGGTTTGAATCTTCCCTTTTATGGGACTGCCTGATGGGAAAACGTGTGGCAATAGTCATACCTTACGGAAAATTTTCATATATCTCCTGTCATTTCGAATTCATGAGTGAGACACATCCTACATTAAATTCCCTTCTCGTGGAAGCAATGAAACGCACTTGCAGTTTTTCCTCATTCATTTCTTCCACGTGCAGTGATCTTGGAAATTGAAGCATCTTCCCTCTGCGAGCTGTCCTCCGAGCCTGAGTTTTCTGAAGACTCCTTGGAATGGGTTCCCTCTAAATATGTATTTATTGAGGAATTCAAATATCTTTCCCTCTGGTTCATGTGGGGATGAATCGGCTACGGTGTGGAAAGTATTCGGAACTAATTTCAGCTGCATCATGAATTGAGCTGCTACAGCAATTACTTTTGCGTCATCTAGCTTCGGTTGTAGGAATCATCGGTTCAAGCCATTGTTGAATAAATGCCAAATATTTGCTTGAGAAAATTTATATTTCCGTTCAACTAATGTTCTTCAAATGCAGCATGTTTTGCGGCACCTTAACTGAGCGCAGAAAAGGTGCTCATCTGTGCACTTTGGACGTCGAAAAACCTATTTGAATACACCTTGAACGTCCTCAAGAGTATTTAAGTGCTATCTGCGCACTGTCATATCTATAAAACCTAAAGGCCTCATTTGACCTGTGATTATCCTTGGCACCCGATTATGTGAACGGAGCATCGGGTCAACAAAGGCGAAGAAAAAGAATTCAGTAAAATCCCAGAACCGAAACGTCAATCCAACACTGAGCGTGCCGATGTCATTTGTCAAAGCTCATTTCACGCATCATTCTACGAGGAAACTCAGCACGCCAATGGAGCGTAGTGCCCATAACCTTAAAAGAGACATATCCTACTTAGAGTTATAATAGCAGTTTGAAAGCAGCAAACTACGTGGAGCAAACCTTCCAACCCTAGCGGGAGTGTTTTCTACTGCACTCGATTCTAATGCACCTTCTCGGCGTCGGCGCACAGGCGGGAGACCGGAACCACGGGAAACGAACCACTCGAATGTGAGGGAGTCCCAGTCTCAGAAACATCAACGGCTAGCATCGCACATCAGCTCGTGCTAACGGAGGAAGAAGGGGAACATGCAGGACAGTCACGACTTACGAAAACCTTTTTAGTGGGTCTTCTTTCCTGAAAGGAAAGAGACCACTTATAGTCCCGTCCGTCCCGTCCGTCCTGTCCGTCCTGTCCGTCCTGTCCGTCCTGTCCGTCCTGCCCGTCCTGTCCGTCCGTGTGTCACACCTTGGTTGTCCGACGATAATTAAAAAAAATACTGGTCTGATCAATAAGAAAAATGAGAAGCGGGTAGATATGAACAATATACAAGCTGAGTTCGTTTCGTGGAGAATTTGCATCAAAATTGCCATGTTTATTGCAAATTTGGGGTTTGAAATTTGCTAACGGAGTTGAAGCCATGAATACCTATGTGCCGTCCATGATGTAGATTGCAATGCGCATGCGCGTACTGTCCAGTCTTTGAGCGCGGCGCCGTGTCAGCATCCAGAGCTATCAGTTCCTTGCCAGCCTCCGTGGCGGATGGATGGAACCGCGCACGGCGCTCCATCGTCCCATCGTCGTTTCATGGGCACCGTTTGCCTAAGTTTACCAAATATGAGTGAGAAATGAGGTGTTTGATGGTCGAAGACAGGAAAGAAATGGCATTTTGTTAAATTAGGTGAAAAAAATGAAGGTTTCCTTAACTGAAAGGAGGCCCACTTTTTGGACTGGGCTTGCCCAACTTGTTACGGCTGCAAGCTTCCGTCTGCCATATTTTAATTGTTTTGGCATCTACCAATGCAACCGTGACACGGGGAAACATTGCAAACTTTGAAGGACTCTCGCCGACGCTTCCTGGCGTCGTTCGTCAGCCCTTTCAGCTGGCTGAAGATGATGTAAGCTGCGAAGAAGGAGCACGCCATTCTTTAATTCGGTAATTTTGCGCTTTGAGTGATGGACCGCCCCGATGAGCCTGCGGGGAAGAACCGACGAATCGCCCGGTATTCCGGACGCTTCAAATGATCCAAAATGGCTTCCCGGCAGTGAGCGATGACGACGCTCCCTTTCGAGTACCGCGGCGGCTTTCGTCTCCTCGTCTATCCGAGAGATGGCAGGATGAGAGCGAATATTCGATTTTCCGAGAAAGTTGCCTCCCTTCCTTTCGTGAGGACGATTCGCAAATTTCACTTCTCAAAGGCTCATACTGGGACGATAAGGAATGTTTCTGTCGTAACCCCAAGGTCATATCTCGCACACACACACACACACACACACACACACAAACACACTCGCGCCCTCTCCAATGGAACCTTTCTATACAATGAGATGGACGTGGGCAAAAGGAGAGTCCCCCCCGGGAACGAGCTGTATATATTGAATATATTGCGTGTTAAGTTGGAAGTAAGAATTTTGAAGATTCTTGAGATTCGCCAGGAAAAATAATGAATTTGATTCAGTGCATCCCGGTATTCCAGTACCCAATCGTATAATTCAGTGGAATGGTTCAATTTAGTGATCTGGGCCTCCTCCAAATAATACACAGTCGGTGCTATTTCCGTGCGGATCTGGGGGTTTGTTCCAAGCCCCGACGGCGCGGCGGCCAGGCGGAATTCCGCGACTGATGGTTCATCCGTTCGCGGATGGGGAGGGAATGGATCTTCATCTTAAGGGATCCTCATCCAGAGCCGCTTCCTTCTGCTGCCAATCGGGATCATTCATTTTTAATAACTAATCATATGCACACTTCATTTCCGGGGTTCATAATTAATGTTAAAAAGTAACTTCTCGACATTTTAACTTACCAACAAGTAATATCTCACCATATCCACGGCGTACCATTGTAGAGAAGGGGAGTAGAGGCGTAATAGGGAGGCTGCTGCGCCTATCAGCTGACTGCTAAGGCCCTTCGCACCCGCGCTCGAAGAACCGCGCAGCCGGCGGCCCGCCTCCACCTCTACCCAGTCGCTCCAGCCGATGCATCGGGAGGCACCAAGGCCATTCGCGGCCGATCCGTGGATGCGTTCGTAACCGTCGAGCCGCGAGTCTGCGGTCCTCGTCGCTCTGGATGCCGGTCGTTAAAACGGCGCGTGGTGCAGGTGAGTCGGCATTTTATTATTCCTTTCTTCGCAAGGTTTCATGCTCTGTATACAGTACAGTAAGTAGGAGAGCGTATCGTGGAAAGAAATGCAGTGTTCCACTGGCCGTGACTGCGATAAAGTCGACTATGAGGAAGTCGCACGTTTTCACATGCGTGCGTCCTACGTTCTGTTAGCCTCGTCATGGCGTGACCCGAGGAGGCCGGGGAAAACGGAGAACCGCAAGGAAGAACCTTCGGTTCCGGCTCGGCCTGTTTTTGGGGCTTTCCCAAACATTTCAGCAGTTGTCCTCTCTTTTCTCCCCTGCACGACCTACCAAAACGCGAGCGGAAAGTGCTCCTATGCCTTTCTTCGAAGCCTGCTGCGACATTTTATGCAGTGAATAAATCAGGGCTCGGGATACACCACCGTCTCCTTCTATGGCGCAGCCACGAACGATGACGCGAATGCATCAAGCAGCTCTCGTCGAACGTGAACGGAATTTGAAGCGAAAATCGGGTCTTAAAGGCGCAGCCTGGGCAGCGCCAAGTTACTTTCCGGTTTTATGAGAACTGCTGCGGTAACAAGGAAAGCCCCAAAAACAGGCCGAGCCGGAACCGAAGGTTCTTCCTTGCGGTTTCATGTCTTCCAGTATAACGAGTTAACTTGACGCTCCCCCTACTCACCCTTGGTAATATCACTCATTAAGGCGGGAGTCCAATGATCTGAAAACCCTCCCTTTTTGGCGGAAGCACCATTCTTCGTTTCAGATTTGGAAGTGTTGGGAGTAATGGGCCATGGGCAAATCCTTTTTAAGGGAACTCATGTCATGTCATGTCATGTCATGTCGTGTCATGTCATGTCGTGTCGTGTCATGTCATGTCATGTCGAAAATTTCTTCGGTGTGCTTGCACAGGAAATATATAAAAAGTGGAGCAATGCATTAACAGTTTTTGAGAAATTGGTATCAGCGCAGTTCCAGTAATAGAATGGAAAGGCAAAAACTTACATTTGGAGGGAAATTGAAGTTAAAGAAGTCTGAATTTTCGAAAGTTGCCAATGCGTGATGCCTCCTCCCCTAGGCAATGCATGCGACTGTCTCGCAGACGGATGCAAAGCGAAGTCCATCTCATCCCTCATCGGAAAGTAAGAGGGGTGCGTTTTAATGACCCCTTTGAGCATTGCCGCATTTCGAGGTCTTTTAGGGGGGGGGGGGGAAGTCGCTGCACCTCCACCTTTCCCTGCAGTCCGTGAAATGGCCTAGCACCTCCTCTGGGGATTCTTCTTCCCCGTGAAAACCTTTCCCCCTCCTCCCCACCCCCTCCCTGCTACAAACCTTTCTGATATTCTGCTTCCCTTGGATCCTGAGGAAAAAAGCACCTCTGCCTTTGAGAATTTAGAGGGCCGGATGGACCGCAGCTGATAGCATAAAAGGAAATATTCCATCTTCTGTAAATACGAGAAGACTACAGTTGGCGAGAAACTCGTCAGAGGGCGTTGATGCCAACTGCGGGTGTTCAATCTTCGCGATGAAATACCGATACTGAACTGATTTTATGTTTTCTACTCTCTAAGTCCTCAGTCCCATGGCAAGTTTTCTCACATGGGCTCCACGTTTCATGGAAATTTATCAGGGAAGTGCTATCAATACAGGAAGACATGCGCCGATCGGCCCCTGAAATCACGATGTGAAAAAAATTCTGTAGCGATGCGTTTCCATTTTCACGGTTCATGAAATCGAATCACTTTCGAAAATAATGCTTAACAAGAAACAATGCAACGGAAATCCATTATCGGATGACGTAAAAGTCAAGAAAGAAGGAATGATAATATGAACGAAGAAACATGAAACAAAAAATTCATTAGCGGTGGTTCAGTAGAGAAAGTAAAGAAGTTATAAACCCAAATCCACGCTCCCCTGAGACATGTCAGGTGGCTTGAGATGCGTGATTGCACTTTCGCCACTCCCGCTGGAAACAGCCCCCAATCGTGCGAAAGTTCAGATAGGAAGGCGAGGCATTTAGCTGCTCGCATCAATGCTGGGAATTTATCGGAGGGAAATATCGAGACATATCAATTAAGCTTTTTTATTCCGATTAACTCAAACGCTATGCATTAGAGTTCAATAGAGCACTTGTGGGAGCACATGGATCGCCAGCCGAGAGAAATCCGTCCACATCTAACCAACATTACGTAATTAATAGGATCGCGTACGCGGATGCGGGAGAACCTGGACCAGATCGTCATGCAGAATCACATGGTTTCAGTGTCAAGCAGAGTTGATGGACTTTCTTGTTAGATGAGGTGGTTCGATGAAGTCCAAAAATGAAGAGTCTCAGTCTATTTCTTGTCTTTAATTGTCGTCTTCTTTCGCAAGAAAGAAACATGTTATTACAGCAGCCTGCCAAATTATGACATGGTTCTGTTCAACGTCGAATTTTTACATTCTCTTGTGCTCGTGCTCAGGACTAAAAAGGAAATGAACATTTGCAGGAGCTCCATAAAATTGACCATGTCTCATAGAAAAACTCATGAAATCCTATCCTAGAAGGTTTCTCATCTGTACTTCAACATGTAAGCACATTTATTTTATGTAAATATATCCCCACAATTGCAATCGGCTTGTCGAACCTGAATGAAGGGATTCTTTACATGATTTTATATTTAAATGAAATTTAATAGAACATGAGATAAGAATTCCTTCGATGATTCCAATGAAAATGCAGAAAATACATGATTATGAAATGCAATACTATAGAAAATTAACAGTTTCTCAAGCATTTGCTATAATTCAGTACCTGAACCTAATGCAACCCCTTATCTTCTAGAGCTGAAATGGGACCAACAATGAATTAGCAGCATTTCCTCTCACCGAGACACGAGAAGTGATGCCATCAATGGAAGCAAGAACAGTGCAATCAGATACCGGCCAGGGCGAAGCCAGAGAGAAGAGACTCTCGGAGCAGCGCGCAGAGTTCGGGCTGCCCAATCCGGTGAAGATCCAGCAGTCTCCCTTACTCGGGGTAATACGGTCGTACAATCAGGTCACTAAGGGAGAATGGGTCTACCTGGTGGTGGCAGTTGAAGGGACGATTTTTTCCTTGGTGCTTACCATTATGCGATTTGTAACGTTGGAGAAGAGAAGCGACGACTATCCGTTTGCAATCATCATGTTCATCAGCACGCTTTTCTGTGCCTTTTTCGTCGTTTATGGAGTATGGAAGGAACAGCCATTCTCATTGTTGGTGTACATTGTGGCCACAATCGTGGTGCTGGTGTATGTGATCATGAACTTCGTGAGCAGCAGCCAAGGGGAGGTCCCGACGAACGACAGGACTCTAAAGTTGTTGCGACTTGTGGCGACGTCCTGTCTCTCGGCCTATCTCGTCCCAGTCGGGTTCTACTATGCCTACAGGTACTGGGACTCGCAGAAGTTCATCTACGACCTGGTCGGGCCGGAGCCAAGACGCAAGCGGGCGCTCAACGTCTTTTTCGCCTTTCAGTCGCTGCTGTGGTTCGACCTCCTCGTGGAATTTTCTCTCGAGGTCATGATCATGCGCGATGGGATTTTGGACTTCGACCGGAAGGAGGTGCTGGTACTCGCAGTCGGCTGCGTTTTCAGCATCGGGATGCGTTTCGTGGGGTATCTCGCAGTCCGATACGAAAATCCAAAATTGTGTCTCGTGTATGCGATATTGGGTCTCCTTCCTCTCGGATACGTCATTTACTTGTTCTACGACGCCTACGAGACCTTGGACTCATCAAGCATCATTTTCAAGATTATTATCTTCACCGGAAGCATGATGCTCGTGACGAAGGTCATCCTCCTCTGGATGCTCTTTCTCTCCTACCGGAAATTTGGGATGGGGATTCGGCAATGGGTCTATCGAGTTCCGGTCGTCCACTCAGTCAATGCCTACGGTGCTGTGGAGGTGAATGACGGAGAGTGAGACTTGGTTCTGCTTCAGCAACGTTTTAAGGCCTGATCGTTCCTTTCGACATCATATGCATTGCAATCGTCTGAATCAATATTATAGGGAGTCCCCCAATCCATTACCATTGAATATCATTGCTTTTGAAATGTCTGTTCAATCTTTCAAGTGTCTCATTTCATGAGATATTAGATTCTCGCTACAATTTTATTTGAAAGCACTATTTGAATAGTGATTTTAAATAAAATTCCCTCAGCTTCATCTCTTTTACAGTATAAGCATTTTTCTTATTATGAAGAAAGAAACTTGCTTTAACTGACACCGGCGTCCAACGATCAAGAATAATATTAATTCATTTTGAAACAACTGTTTTCGGCGCTGACAACTTCTACTTCTTTACAACTTCTTTCCGAATGTGTTTTTTCTTTTTAAATGTACATGATTTTTGTAAGATGCCATTTCCAGCTTGATATCAGCAATGCGAAGCAGCGAAGACTTTTAGCTTCCCCAGACAAGACCACTTTAAAGAATTTCCTTTATTCAGTGCGTTCTATAATACAACCCAAAGAATCAATTTCCTTTAGCAAAACACTCTACGGTTACCTATTTCTCCACCCGAAAGAGGCCTGAATTGTGCCACACACTCCAGCGATCTTCCCTGAACTCCAAATACCGAAAACCACATTTACAAAGTTTCACATTTCCATAGTAGCAGGTTTTAACGTAGAGGGGAAAAAAAATTTGATAAAGACTTGGAACAAAAAAAAGTAGGGGATGTTCCCCAAGTGTCATGAAAGGAGAGACCTATGATATATAGTACTTCTGTGCTGACTGGATTTCGATGGCGTAGTGTTTGTGCCTTCCGAGTGAAACCCTGATGGCCCTGGATCGAGTCCGACAGGTGACCCACGCGATTTCATGTTAAGAGCCTTCTTAACGTGGAATCTACGGTATATACATAGCGAGCGGCATCTACCTGTAAGACCGGATTTTGTCCAGTGAACTCCTCCTAGGTTTCTCAACCGATTTCCATCATCAATACCTCACTCGATTTGTCATTTTCTGCAGATGGTCCAACTCATTTTAGATTTTTTTGTGAGTTGACCTTTGACCAGGATGATTTTTCCTATTCGTATTGAACTCAAATTCCTGTGTCATATATCATTCGAAAGGCCTACATTTCCTCTGTTAGAATTCGGTTTTATATCGCAAAACTGCTGACATTTGATCCTGCTGTTGTCAATCTGAGTTGACTTGTTTGATACGAAATGTTTTCACTAAAGTAAATGTCAGTCTTCATTTGAATTTTTTTCTCTGGGGCCATGACGCCTAAAGAGAAATCGAAGCGCTATCATCGCGCTGCACAAGCAAGGGATGAAGGCTGGAGCGATCGCCAAATCTGAACCCGATTGATCTGGTCTGGTCGATCTTGGGGCAAAAGATCTCGGGAATCCGTTTTCGCAACGCCGAGGCGCTGAAGCCGGCTTTGCGACGCGCTTGGAATGAAATCAACGTCGAATAGCTGGCAACCATCATTCGAAACTTTCCGAAGCGACTCCGAGCGTGCATCGAGGAGAACGGCGCCAATTTTGAGCACATGCTTAGAATTTGATTCATTTATCTTTTTTCATGTTGTTCAATGTACATAATTATTCAATTAACAAGCCGAGGTTAAGGTTTTATCAAAACCTTACCTGCATGAAAAAGAGAGAAAGAAAGAAGCGTAAGAGAAAGAAGAAAGTGTACGAGAACTTTTGCACAACCCTGTATAAATTAGGATAGATGTCAGAGGTCAAGCAGACAAACCACCAAGCATGGCACTGAATCATAATAAGCCCTGCAACGTCGATGTTTTAACAAATATTGCTGAGGAGAAAATGCTCAGGGCCGGAGAGAATAATACAAGGTCCAAATCAACACGGATTCCCCACACAGTCACATCCAAGGCAGTGGATCCCCAAGTGGTTTCCACGAGAGAATAGGGAGACTCGCGAATACGTGCAGCCTTGGAAGCTGGTGGTGAGGACCCCTTCGAAAGTAGAACGGGAAGCGTTTCGTAGCAGGAGCCTTCTAGTATTTCAAGAGTTACTAAGTGGTAGGCAACAGATACAAACTGTCGAAGAAACAGTGTTCTGCAATACGTGCAATATATTCTAAAATTCTGCGTCATGACTGAAGAAAAGCCATGCGGCGTTCTGTATATGGTGGGCATTAGGTTCATGAGACGCAAGAATCTCTAGGAAGAGAAAAAGGTTCTATGAACAGCAATCACATGGCGTCCTGGTGAAGAATCTTTTTGGACTTGGATGGTGGTCCGCTGATCGCCGTATCTCCTTCCCTCTTCTTCTGTCTGCGCTCATTGATATACTCTTCTCTCTTTTTCCGAAGTTCTTTATGAGCCGCTTCCGTTGTGAGGATATAAAGCAGGCTGCAACATCTACTCATACCGATGTACCGAATGGAAAATTTCTTTACGCTGGGGTCGAACAAGATAATGCAACTAGCTTCCAGACCCTTGAAGCGAAGAACAGTGTCCACAACAAGTGCGACTTTCGGCTTCCTCGCATCCTCATTACTGCCGGAAAGGGAATCGGCATCGCTTTTCCCTTCCGCGTCGCACAGGGAATAACGGAACCGGTCTTTGAGTGACTCTTTTAATTTAGCAATTACCTCTTCATTATGATTTTTATATTTCGTGAGAATGACAAATTCTTCACGCAAATTTTGACCTAAACAATATTCGATAATAGTCAAAACGTTCTCCACTCCCTTTTCCAAACGGGTTTCAGGATCCCCAGCGGGAGGAATGGTTTCAAAAATTCCACGTCATATCCCAGAATGGAATGGCCGATGGTCACCTCTCCAATACTTTTCTTGACATATGGGAAAAAATATTCGCATATGCGTTCGGGGTTGCGAATGTTCACAGTTAGCATCTCTCCTCTCTTCAGGTACGTTTTCTCTGTTTCAGTCAGAATTTGATCATTTCTCTTGACAAGCTGTTTTTGATCAAAGGTAAGACAAAAACAGCCGGTCTTATCCCAGATCTTCTCCAGCAAGTGAAGCCATGACACGTGTCCCTTCTCTTCAAGCTTACTGTTGAAGAGGCAAAGGTCCATGGCCTCATCCACAAAAATGTGGCGGTACATCCCCGGCCTCATTTGTAGAGAAGTTTCATCTTGTTGCAACCTCTCCTTCAGCATTTCTTTCCTATCCTTTGAGTGAGCCCCGGAAATGAAGGCATCAAAGGTTGCAACTTTAATGCGTTCACTGAACTTTTCCGAGAGGTTATGACTTAATTTTCCCTTCATGATCAGTTTCTCTTCTGTTGCTCGCTCTATCTCTCGCTCGAGATACACTGATAGGGGCTTATTGAAGCACAGGACAAGCATGCGTGAGCCATCGACACAGCTCGTAATTAGCAACCGGTCTTACAACCTTCGCCATTCAGTCAATATCCAGGTCTTTCCACTCCCAGCCACGCCTTCGATGGTCCTTATCCACGGCTCGGATTCCCCCTTCACCCAGTCCATGAGTTTTTGAAGATAAGGTTTTACAAAGACGGCAAATGGAATTTGTATCTTCTCTTCATACTTCTCCAACGTGACATCCTTTCTTGGCAACTTCTCCATGGCGGCTGTTGGATTCCGGAGGGTGTTGGAAATCGCTGGAACCAACCAACCCAGATTTCTCCTGTTGATGCTCGGGCGAAAGTGCTTTGCACCAAGGAACCTGCATGAAGAAAATTGTGAAGATTCATATGTTGCTTGCAACACTCAGTTTGCATATGGGGTGGGATAGTTGAAGAAAATAGCACACATCGAGAGGAGATTGAGGTACGTTTCACTAGAAAGGCTGTCTGGATCGTGCTTCTCATTCCCGGGGAAAATGAATTTCTCCCACCACTTCCCGAAGAATTCGGAACTCCGCCAGTCGTCGGCAGTGAGGACTCCCTTCTCTCCCCATTCGAGGAGTGAGGCTGGTAAAACGTTGCAGGGGAGGCAGACATACCCTTCTGGACCGCGAACTATTTCATCAACGGATGATCCCGGGAATTCTTCTTTATAGAAGTTCACAATTCTTCTCACCCCCTGGTGTACTTGATTAATTTTAAGGCTAATTTCTTTTTCAAGTCTCGAAGCTTCTACAGATTCTGAACTTGAACTTGGCTCATAGCGAAGTTTAACTTCTAGGATCTTCACCCCTGCGTAGCGGTGTACAATGATTATGTCTGATTCCCGATTTTTCGTCAAACACTTGACATTGGCCATCACGAACATTGGTTGCTCGTTATTTTTAGCATATTCCTGGATTATTCTCATGACCTTCACTTCGGCTACGTCACCGTCTTTCTCCATCTCTTCCCGGACGACGATGGGGAGAACATGGCATCCTTTTTCCCAGTTGGGGAAATTTCCTATGACGAATTCCTTCGCCTTCGCATAGGGACTCTGGCGTTTCTCCCCGATGGAGACTCTCCCCGCTTGCTCGATCAGTTCAGCAATGGATTCATGTGTTTCCATTCTTCTCAGACAACTGTAAGGTGCGCTGGAGAACACGATTTGAAAATGGAGATCACCGTATTGGAAATCACTCAAATGTACTCTTAATAAGGTAATACCGGGAAAATTTCATGCAGATTTTGAAAACCTCTTTCACGAACATAAGGAGAATAACAGCAGTCAATATCGTATTTATTATGTCGGACCACCTCGGTACAAATGGCAGCTTGAAACCGACCTTGCCATAGAAAGTTACCCGCAAGTCCTCTTGACTTGTTACCGTTTTGTCTTTGAATTCAAGTTCAGGAATCCTGTGCATTAATAGGCAAGTTACTGCCGATCCCATATTTACCAGTTTCCTGAACTCCTGAATAAGAGTGCTCGCATTTCTCTTCAAGATAAATAAATGAAACCCAAATGAATATTATTATTCGCATTCACTCTTCATGCGCAAATGCATCAATTCCACTCAATGAAAAATTATGAATGATGACATTAGTACAGATTTTCATGAAACTGACTTCCATGAACTCTAAAATTCCTCCGTGCCGATATAACCCGTAGCAACACAGGAGGAAAGTCACTACATAGAGGCAAATGATATCAGGCACGGCATTCAACCTGTTAGTTTTCTTTTTCTTCGGAAGGAAGTGGTCTCATAAAGTTTCAATGGAGCATGACGAGACAAGATAAGGGAAGGTAATCTCTAAGTTGGCCACTCAAAAAGGCATTTTATAAACGCAAACGTTACGGCATCATTTCAGCGGCGCTGTGGCGTCTTCTCGCTAGAAAACATAGGAACTGCAATAAATGTGTTAATAAATTACTGGCACCTAAAAAAGATTCCTTCTAACGCGTAAATAACGACAGAATAAAATGTTGCATAATATATTTTCTCAGGAAATATGTATGCTCAGAATAATATAATCCGGCAAAGATAACACAAAAACGCACATTTGGAGACTTTCTCGACTGGAGCAGAAGGCCAAAATAAAGACCAATTTCAATGAACGATGAAGGACGCCATTTTTCCTTATGTACCAAGGTCATGAAATTCTGTATGGGAATTTTTACATGCTTACGGGAGAGAACAAGTTTAAATTGCTCGTCGGCATCGCAAACATGAACGGGAAAAAAAACTACCAGATTGTCATATTGTTTTAACAAGTAACTGAAATTATCAACTGTATGACCAATCACCTGGCAGACGTTCAGATACGGTCAGACACCGCACAAACTCAGTACAGAATTGAGAAGAAATCCACCCGATTTGAGGGACAATGACATGTGCCTGTTGCATGGCAATGCCAACCCACATGCAACATTCAAGGTTGCACAGCTCATCACCCGCTCTCCGAGAACTGTGATGACCGGCCCACCTTTTAGCCCAGACCTTGCACTCTCAGAATTTACTTCCTTTGACCGATGAAGGGACATCCTCAAGGAGTGCATTTTTCTGGAGGTGAGGACCTTCAGAATGCTGCAATCCAGTGACTTCGTCAACAAGATACAGACTTTTATCGAGGGGGCATACATTCCCTCGCAACCTGATGGCAGAAGTGAATTGAAGTGAACTGGTAATATTTTGAGGAATAAAACAGGCGACAACGAAAGACTGAAGAAAAAGGTGAGACTTACGAGGTTTCCATTTGGAATAAATGTATGCCAAAAAGAAAGCCGCCAGGGGGAATTGTCAGCTGACAATATCCAGAGAGAATATTGCATTTTTAAAATGGAGTATGCGATATTTGTTCATTGGAAAGGAAAATTCAGTTTCTAATAAGAATATACGTCGGAGTCCAGAAAGTAATGAGAAACGTTTATAAATATTTAATTATACTAGCAGTGAACTTCTCATTCCTCAGGTATTTAGAACAATGTGTAATCTCGGTGATTTGCGAATTTCAAATCGATCCGTTAAGAAGTGCTTACAGAGCAGACTTCAAAAGATACCGAGTGTGCTCAGTGCAACACAGGCTGTTTTCAACGATTTGGATGGGGCTGCAAGCGCTGAGAACTTTCGCTTCTGTGCGTTCACGCGGTTCAAACTTGGCATTGCGTCCGCTGCCTGTCACACGGAACGAGCTTGTTGCAAAAGGCCTCGTTGAGCTTGTTGCAAAAGGCCTCATCGAGCTTGTTGCAAAAGGCCTCCACGCCCTCGCGGAAAAAAAATTCCCGAAATGTCCTTGGCGCCTTTGATGCGAGTCGCTTTGTTGTCCTCGGGTCAGTTGGCGTGGTAACCAAACTGATGCCTCGTTGCGCAGTTGCAAGTCTTGTGTGAGCACCTTTTGCCAAAGGCAAGCCTGGTCTCGAGATGTCACTTGGCAGTCTTCATCCAGCAGCTCTCGCACCGTCCGGACAAGCTCTGGCGCTCGGGTGGACCTTGGATGGTCATTGTGGGGCTGGTCAAGAAAGGAAGGCTCCTCCTTTTCAGCCGCTGAACCACCGGGAGACAGTGGACTTGCTAGCAGCGTCGTCGCCACAGTTCCGTGTGACAGGCATCCATCGCGATGCCTTGTTTAAACCGCTTGAACGCGTAGAAGAGAAATTTATTAGAATTTGCAGCTATGTTCAAATTGTTAAGAAGAGGCCGTTTTGCTCTGAGCTTCTAGAGCAGTCTTTTGATGTCTGCTCTGTAAGCACTCCTTATCGGAACGACGTGAAAATGGCCAATCACAGAGATTACATCTATTACAGAATTGAAAGAGGCCGAATGCTGCGGTACCTGTCGCTCCTAACGCACATAGCCTACGATACTACGTCCTTCCAGGTCCTAGGCCATGCTATCCACACCCTAAGGCGCCCGGCCTACAAAGCTAAGCCATTCTAAGCTATAGGCTGTGGTATCTTAGCTACATTAGCTCTATAGAAGGAACTCACAGACACAGACAGGCTGCCTGTCAGGGCGCCATGATGATCGCCATGATGATGAAAGTGACATATTTTACCGCCTGCTTTGTGTGCAATGATCCTGATGAAAAAAAAATAACCATGCATGCGATCGCCCTCTTTGCGACCCGAACGAATGACCTTGAGACGCAAAAACTGAGGTCTCTCAGGACTTATTCCCATTCTTCGTTATACAAGGTGAAATGCAGTGTAAGGAAAACCCATTTAGATGAAAATCTATTCTCCCTCCTAAAATCGCTTCGGCTGCTTCCAGCAAAGAGGAG
>CAJPEV010002830.1:0-38304 GCA_905338385.1 Darwinula stevensoni | reverse complement strand
AAAATTAAGGAACGCTCGACCTCGACACGTGATATCGAAATGGGCGAAATCGCCTCTTGATATCACTAACTCTCCTGACTCCTGACTCAAGAGTCGATAGCTATGAATCTGGTGGCATCACTGCTCGAGTTGTGAAGTGAACATGGCGACCGACGACGAGCCCATCTCCGACCAGGACAAGGTATAAGTTTTAAGATACCCGGTATTTGTTATTTGTTTCACATTGAGTGTGGTTTGGATTTTGTTTATGTTAAAAACGTAGCAATACCGCAGGTTATGCTCTCCTTGAAATTACTTACTTTATAAATGGTTAATATTCCAAACCCAAAAGTCACGCCTAGCATTGGATTCGACCTTCCTTCCGTGAAGATCTCGCGTCCGATACCGGGTTTGGATGTCAATGAAGGACTTGCTTTAGCTCGAAGGGACTTGGAGCAGTTTCCTGAATTTTTATAAACTCCGTGGCATGTTTTTCACTTGAGTTGGATAATTTTCCGCTTGGCTGAGACGCGCGTGCATGCGGAACATTCCATGCACAGACGTCTGAGACAAGTGAAAAACTGTCTGACTTGAGTGAAAGCCACGGGCGTACATGGAAAGTGATTACCTTATCGAGTGATAAGTTATAATGTTCCGTAATAAATGTCTACCTCATTTCCCGTTGTCTGCTTTACAGCTTTACAAAGTTTTGCATTGTTATGGTTTGTTTTGAAAGTAAAGATGGAGTGAAATGAAATAATCGAATGTTAGGCCAATGTAAAACTTCATTTATATTTTTCAGGTCAGGATTGTTTCTGATTTCATCCTCCACTCTCCTCCTGGAGAATTCAATGAAGTTTTTAATGGTGAGTCTATGTAAAATCTGCCCACTGAAAGAGCTTTTCCATTTCCTATGAACCTATTTTCCTCAATCACACAGTCTGATTTTTGTTGCTTTCTTTTGCCATTCAGCCCAGAAGAGGGATAGAAATAACATTTGTTGCCAGATTGATATTTAGACATTTTATTCAAGGATGAGAGTGACAGATAAATCTGTAATTTTTCAGCATTTGGCTTACCTGTGCTAGGTTTTTTTACTTGACTCAGATCCCCATACAATGGAACTTTGCGAATACATGGATGTCCAGATCAAGAAGAAATATGTCTGACTCCAGTGAAAATATTGAACTGAAATTGATGAACTACAACATTTATTTGTGTAACTCAGGCAAATTTTTTAAAACCATGTGTCCATTTTGAAATTGTCTGGTATTCTTTTTTGTATAATTATTGGGCATTTTTGCAAAGTAGATAATGTAGAAAGTGTAACTATATCAAACATTGAGTATGTTGATCAAAAGATTAACAGTGCAATAAGTTTTGTAGTTAGTCTGTACTGGTAACTGTGGTTTTCATGCATTCCTTATGCTTTGTTTGGAATCCCTTGTTTAAATATTACACAGTGTTAAAAAAATTGCAGGATATCTCACTGGATCTCAGCCAGCAGTGTATCTAGAATAAATCCTTTACAATGTCCTGTCTTGGTTATCTTAGCCATTATGTCACCTGACACTAAAGTCAGACATCCCTGTGTGAAACATAAGAAGGGTGAGGTTTGATTTAATTGATGAGTTACCCAATCATTTCTGTTTTTTTTTCCAGATGTTCGGATACTCCTCAACAATGATGCCTTGCTAAAAGAAGGTGCCTCATCGTAAGTGTTTTTTTCTTCTATTTTATTTGAATTCCTAGTCTACGATATTTTTTCCAGCAAGTTTTAGGCTTTGCCTACCAGAGCTAGAATGTATTTTCCTATTTGTTGTAGGTCAGTAATTCCAAAATATTAGATTTCAGAGAGCTTGATTGCTGAATATTAGGTGTGCCCAGGATGATGCTTTGAAAATTGTCACTCTCTTTGGCTTGGCAGGGCCGTAGCAGAATACAATCGAGATCAGTTGATCCCAGTCAAGGTGGAGGATTCAGATCGGGATGCCCTAATTACAGAACACAATGACCTTGGTGGTGGAAGGTTCTTTGATCCCCGGTCCAAGCAGAGCTTCCGCTATGATCATCTTCGCAAAGAAGCCTCTGAATTCCAGGTTTGCCTTATTGGAAACAATGACCCCATAAAAATTCTGGTGATGCACAAGTTACCTTTGAGCTCATTATCTTATTTCCTTCTTTTTTTTTTAAATTCCAATGCAGAATTGGAGTCCTGATCCAAAAGTGGAGAGTTGGAGATCTTCTCTTGAAGAGCAATTCACAGCTTATGTCCAGGACCATTACAAAAATGGTGTCTGTAGTGTTTTTGGGAAAAGTCAGGGACCATTGCTTTCTCTCACTGCATGCATAGAGGATCATCAATTCCAGCCCAAGAATTACTGGTATAGTAAAGCAGCATTTCTTGGACTTCTCATCCTTTGGAGTGTTGAGAAGAAAAAACCTGTAATCTTGCAGGAATGGTAGATGGCGATCAGTCTGGACTGTAAGCTTCACTCCTGGCTCTGGAAATGACGCCGTGGAACTTGTGGGGCTCGTGCGTGTGCAAGTCCACTACTACGAGGATGGGAACGTCCAGCTTGTCTCCTCCAAAGAAATCAAAGACAGCCTTGTTGTTTCTGTGAGATTTGGTGTACTGTACTACATTGTTTGTGTGAATTCTGATTCCTGAACAAGACTTCACAGATGAATATGTGACTATTGCAGAATGAGACCCAGACTGCAAGGGAGTTTGTGAAGCTGGTGGAAGATGCAGAGAACGAGTATCAGACGGGGATCTCGGAGAACTACCAGACCATGTCGGAGACGACGTTCAAGGCCCTCCGACGTCAGCTTCCTGTCACCCGCACCAAAATAGACTGGAACAAGATCGTCTCGTACAGCATCGGCAAAGAGCTCAAGAGTCAGTAGTAGCTGGTGGACTCTTGTGCTGCCTGTGCCCTGTGATGGAATGCTTCTCGCATTTTGATTTTCCAATAACTGCAACGATTACATTCTGCTTGGATTGTTACAGCTACACATCCAAGCGAAAACAGATGAGAGTTGTCATTCCAACTAAGTAAGACATATGAGAGAGTGTGGCCAAGGGAAACTTCTATTTCGCTGTTATCTAAAACAGATTATGAACTATGGCATTAATTTATGTTGATTTTTGGTTCAATTTGTATGATAGTACACTATCCAAAATATTGAGATTTTTTCTGCTATCTTCTCATGCCTTCTAAGTTCCAACTTGCCTCTGTTTCCTCTTTTTTTTCCATGCATTCGCTTCTTTGAGTCATGTATGAAAATCTGGCAATAAAAACAGATTCCTGTTGATTGACATGTACCATTTGTGATTTCAACAATCTTAACAGAGAGAAGTGAGTGTTTTGGTCTTGTGGAAAGCCTGTGGGACAGCTGCAGAAATATAAGCAGACTGACAAAGTTCCAGGCTTCATAACAACAGGCTTGTATGACAAATACCAATGGTGCATGAAGACGCTTCAAAGAAGGGAGAGGCTCCAAGAAATAACACTTAGTGAGGGGGTCCGACAGACTCATCCGTTCAGAAGTCTGCAAGAGTTTTCATGTATTGTACAGGGTGATCCCCATCATGAAGCTCCCTCTCCACAGTCTCATTGTACAGGGTGCGTAAGAAGTTCTGTTACAAACGTTTCTTTGCCAAAAACAACCAAAGCAACAAGAACGACAACTTCAAGTGATAATTTATTTAGTACAAAGTGTCAGTCAATGTTAGGAACCATAGCTACTCAAAATGTCCGCCACGTTTGGAAATGCAAGCCTTCAATCGAGGGCGGAAAGCTATACAAGTCACACGCCCATAGGCTTGTAAAAGATTCTACCCGGGAGACATTCTATGTGAGTCCAAAGTTTGTAACAGAACTTCTTACGCACCCTGTATAACTAATCACCCCATGAAAGCCCCTTCAATTCCATCTGAAGTGTTTTTTCCTGGTCTGGTCATTTAAATCACTGAAATATTCTGCTATTCTTACGTGAGGCATGTTTCTTTTTTTTTTTGCACTCACATGGTTTCCAGGTATTTTTTCAACGCCTCCCTTCTCTTGAGCAATAAATAAACGCCTCTTCATTGTCCCTTGCTTCACGGAATCTGATGCAATCCACTCATCATATGAGAAAGCAGAATTGGATACAGCGGAAACTCCTTGAGTCGAATTTCCGGGTATCTCGAACCACACTTCGAGTACCGATAAATCTTGCACATATCGCAGTTTCTGTGCAGAAGAATAAAAGCCAATGATAATAAGCCCGCCGTGAAATCGGATCCTTGATTCAGGACAACTCGAAGTTCCACTTGACGAGTTTCCACTGCATTTTTTTTTTTAAAGCGGCACAATCGAACTTCACAGCTATAAGTTCCCTGTTATTACACAGAATGAAACTACGTTGGAGTTCGATTTATTGAAAAATAAATGTCAGTTTTAAGTATATATATATATATATTCATTTTAAAATGCGTTCATTTTCCAGATAATTATGACTTATTATATGTTCTTTTTAGGCAACGAAGTGGATTCCTCTTTACCCTTAGCAAAAAAAAAACTCTGGGCTGTTCCACTTCGTTGCACAAAATCCTGTGGAATTTGAAAGACAAATGAGATTGGAGTTTGGCCTTGGAGCAATTGGGACGTCAATCAATTGTAAATCGGCATTCGGACGAGATATAAAAATTTCTCCAAACTCCCTTTCTCTCGATTTCGTTTTTTTTTTTTAAATGAAATTATCTGCCAAATGAAGATTTTCTTATCGCAATAGCATATACAGTATATCTATATAATAAATTAAGCTTCATTGTTTTGCCAGTCATTTGGCATCAGAACACTACATGGAAGTTGCTGCAAAAAAAACATTCAAAGACTGGTGCATTCGAGAGCCTCCTGGCACTAACACGGAGCACATGCTTTGGCCACCAGAACATGCATACTAATTAAGAAACCCTGGCCACACCAGGCGCGACTGCCTCCACGTCGTTCTGCGAAGCCCTCGCGTCTCCCGCTCGCACGGGGAAAGGATGCAGCCGTCGGAATGCCACGTGTCTCTGGAAAGAGTTCCGAGTAAACGGATTATATCTGTTTCGTCATTCACGCAATCACCGTTTCTATTCGTGTTTCGGAAGCTCCCATCCTCGATTCATTCTGGTGTCGGGAACTCCGTTGCAGCAGCCCGGCTGGCAGGACCTGCCTCCCTCTTACGAAATTAGGAGTACCCCCAAACATCCAATCTAACTCGAAATATTCAGCTCGCAGAGAAAAGAAATCTCTGGATTTTGCACGTCTGACCTTTGCCGGCCGGCGCCGAGCCCGGATCGGAGATGCCGTTCATGGATGCTTCGTGTGCTCGGCAGGGAAGAGTCATGTTTGGGCAATTAGTTGCTTCGCAACTTTCTGTTTCGGGATACTGTCCGTCATCAGAGATTTTGCACGAGTCCCTGGACTTATATATAGGCCTGTGAATATATTTTAGGCTTAATTATAGGCTTACGCGTAAGGTCCTGAAGTATTACGTGGAATTTTACTCTTTACTTTTGGGATCGGACCGGTTTTCTTTTGATCGACTTTTAAGTTATGTATTTGTGGAAAGTAGAAGAATCTCACATTGGCTTGGGAATGTTAGAGGTGAAGTTGATATGTTTAGGAAAGGGTGAGTTCCAGAATGTGAGGTAACGCTTGTGAAGACTGTAGCTAGGCCCAGTCAATATTAATGGAGCCAACCATGTCCTCATTGAGGTATTTCAACTCGTAAGTCGTCGTGAGGTGAAAGAGAGAGAGAAAAATAAAAATTTGTTAAGCAATATGTATTGTCTTAATGTTGAGTTACGACTTGACTGCTCCAACTTCAGCTCATCAGGGGTAGTAATACTTTAGGTCTTTGACTTTGGAAAAAAATTGCTACTTGCACCCTGCTCCTCAAAATGATCTGAGTCATTGGTGGGGCAAGAGCAGGAAATATGTAGGTAAGAGTTCAGTGATGACCAGGAGGGTGTGCATGGCGTCTTTGAAGTTCAAGGCCTAATCTATAACTACTCCAGAAGTACCGAAGCTTGCACAATAGTTTTACCACAGCTTCAAGGTAATATTGAAGAGATTTTCACTTAAATTCCAAAGAGAAGTCTTCCAATACGTATTGTATGTTTCTTCCGATATTTTCAAAATATCAAAGTTTAGAACTTTACTCCCTTTAACCCATTGGGTTAGACATAAATTTTTACATTTGTGTATATGAAAGGGTACATTCAAACAGCATTCTTAAATTGTTCTGTACATTTTCAAGCACCATGGATTTCACTAATGTTTACCTCAAGGGAGAAAACTATGCACCATTAGAGATATTAAGCACTACATATTCAAACATATGGAACAGTTCCATATGTTTGAAATTAGTTGCTGCAGCTAAGTACTGAAGAGTTCTATAATTCCAAGTCAATCAGTTAAAACTATTTCAAAGTCCTTGGGGTTACCCCAGATTTGTAGAGAGCTATCCTAAGATTAAGCCATAAGCATTTCCAGATGGGAAGGTTATTGTCAAATAAAGTATCAGATACTTGATCTTTGTATGTGTTGGATTCATTACCCACAAATTTTAGTGAACTTGGATCATTCTTCTAATTCTTCTTGTTGATAAAATTCTCATTGTCCCTTTCTTCATTCCTAAAATCTGATCAGTGACAATCCATGATAGATTCTAGATTTTTCCAAGTGTCAATTCATATAGGCCTAAATTTCTTTGCTGCAATTGGTAGTCTGTGTATCATAAGTTTCCTATGGTAGGAAATTAAGTTGAGGCTCAGAATGATTGATTTTCTGATGCCAGTCTTTGTCAGGGCCAATACATTGGATTTTTCAGGTAACTCTGAAAAAATTATTCCATAGGTTGCACAGGAAAAAAAATGCAACTATTCCTTATCCAAGGAGCTTGGCTCACAACTACCTGCCCTAGTTGATTTGGAAGGAACAATCCGTGCTTGAAGACTGACTATAAGTTGAACACGCATCAAGATGTTGAAAAACGTAAGACGTGTTGGGTGCTATAAATGGGTATTTCTCCAGAAGGACATCAGTACTTATAACTCTCAGGTGTGGATTAGGGTAAATTCTGTCAACTCTCCCCTATCTCAAAATGCATTTCGCACATACAGTTCAGGAAGCAATCAAGATGAGAAAGATCGAAATTACAAAGTCATTGCAGGCCTCTTGCTTGGAGCAGGGGCTGCATTTGCTTCTTACAAAATGGGCCTCTTTGATTTTATGACGTCCAAGAAGTCAGACAAAGCAAGCAGGAAATCTAAACCACCTGATGATGGGATACCTTCTCGTCCAACACTCGAACCACCTCGAGAATATGAATTGCCTTCCAAAGTGCCTTATCTTTTGATTGGTGGTGGCACTGCTTCTTTTGCAGCATTTCGAGCCATCAAGTCAAATGATGCTAAGGCAAAAGTCTTGGTGGTGTCTGAGGAGACTGAATATCCTTACATGAGACCACCTTTGTCCAAGGAACTTTGGTATAGTGATGATCTTGACGTAGGGAAACACTTGCGATTCAAGCAATGGAATGGAAAGGAGAGAAGTGTCTTCTTTGAGCAGCCAGAATTCTTTTGTCGAGCAGAGGAACTGATGTCTAAAGATAATGGAGGTGTTGCTCTTGCCAGAGGATTGAAAGTTGTGAAGCTTGACGTTCACAAGCGCAAAGCATATCTGAGTAATGGAGTTGAAATTGAGTATGACAAATGTCTCATTGCTACTGGCGGTACTCCCAAAGTTCTAAAGCCTTTTGCGGTAGCACCTGATGATGTCAAGAGACGATTCATGACCTTCCGCAATGTGGCAGACTTCAGGTACCTAGATGCTGTGATGAAGAAAGTCAAATCATTGACCATCATAGGTGGTGGATTCCTGGGGTCTGAGCTGGCCTGTGCTCTTGGGAAGAAAGGGGAGAAGACTAAGGTTCAGGTAACACAAATCTTCCCAGAAAAGGGAAACATGGGAAAAGTATTACCAGAGTATCTCTGTGAATGGGCTACCAAAAAGGTATCTGCAGAGGGAGTGACTGTCATGCCCAATATTTCTGTTGAGAGTGCAAAAATGGAGAAGAAGAAAGTTGTTCTGAAGCTGAGTGATGGTTCAGAACACCAAACTGATTTTGTGATCATTGCAGTCGGTTTGGAGCCAAACACAGAATTGGCAGCAACATCAGGTCTTGAAATAGATGAAAGTCATGGTGGCTATAGAGTCAATGCCGAACTTGAGGCACGTTCCAACTTGTGGGTGGCAGGGGATGCTTCATGCTTCTATGACATCAAGCTTGGCAGACGAAGAGTGGAGCACCACGACCACGCAGTTGTATCTGGTCGTCTTGTGGGTGAAAACATGACAGGAGCCCATAAGCCATATTGGCATCAGTCTATGTTCTGGTCAGATCTTGGCCCAGAGGTTGGATATGAGGCCATAGGCATTGTTGATTCATCCCTTCCAACTGTTGGGATCTTTGCAAAGTCCACTTCCCAGGACTCTCCAAAGGCTGTTGTTGAGGCAACTGGAGAAAGTCTTCGCTCTGTCACGGAGACAGAAATAGTTGCAGCTAGTGATTTACCATTTGCAACTGGTGCAACAGTTGCTACATCAACCCCTGATGTATTAACCCTTAAGCCACCACAGCCAGGAGAGGATTATGGAAAGGGTGTGATCTTCTATCTTCGAAATGACATTGTTGTTGGCATTTTGCTCTGGAATGTCTTTAACAAGATGCCAATAGCAAGGAAAATTCTCAAGGATGGCAAGAAGTATGAAGATTTGTCAGAAGTTGCTAAGCTCTTCAATCTACATGGAGAAGAATCATAGTGTGATCTTTCTGTTCTCATATAGACTTTCTCACTGTGAAGACTTTCAAGCAGTTATTGTATAACTGGTTGATTGGTCATTGTGGAGCTGTGTCAGCTGGTGATACCCTGTGTAGGCACTATCTTTTGGAATGTTCATGAAGACTGAATGAGACAGTTACATTGCAAAATATCAGAAACATATAGTTTTACAGAGTCTTGCATACCTTCCAGCCTGGTCTTGGACGAGGTACTATACAGCATGCATATCTTTGTAGTTACTTCCAGTGCTGGGACATGATGCTGGAATACAGGAAGCTACATTTGTTGGACCATTATGGATGATTCATTGAATGAAGAGGTGTTATTATGAGCTGTATATAACTTCTTTTGATGAAAAAAGTGGATACAAACTTGACAGCATTTCAAGTATAATGTACTAGCTTTTTAACAGATGAATATTTTAACAACTGTACCTTTGCCTTATCTATAACTTAGGTGCTTCATCATTAGCCTTGTCAGAAAATTATGAATGGAGAACCAGAATGACACATCTGGATTTTCAGAGTACACACTTTTGAGTGTTAATGAGTCTTTCAAGGAAGAATTTGAATGCCTTATCCTTAAAGTCTAGAGTTCTAGTTTGCTTTCAAGGTTCAACTTGTTTGGTGATGCTAAAATTGGCTTCATGCTAATAGAAAGGTGTACTATGAGTTTCAGCAGCTATATTTTCTCACTGGAGACTTGAGGCCTTCCTCAAAGTCTTGCAGAAGTGCATACTCCAGACAACAGGTATTAGATCTGTAAAAGTTTACAAGCACAGTTAAGTGTTGTGCATTGTAACAGTTATGTTTTCCTTTGTCCTTGACTTACTTTTAAAATCGATTTGTTACTTAAATAATCTTCATATAGCCTGCATAGGTATGAAGGTGATTTGGTGACTGCAACTAAGCAGATTTCTTGCTCTTCATCAGTCATGCAAGGATGAATTGAGCTGATCCTTGATTTAGTCAGCTGTTGAAGCAAACATGGGCTCCACTGCAGCCGACAAGGTACTTGAGGGAATTCAGACTGACCTCAAGAACCTGTCCCTGGAAACAAAGCGGAAGTATTCCCACATTCGAGAGGTGTGTACTCTTTCCCCTTAGTTTAATTATAGGTTGTTTACAGAAACTTGAAGGTGATTGTTTTTTTTTCCAGGGGTCAGAGGAAGCAGTGGTGACACTTAGGAATTGGGCACTGGGGAAGAGTCCCCTACCAAGTATTGCCAGCCAGCTCCTATACCCTCTTGTGCAAGGATGCGAGACAAAGGACCCAAAAGTTATTCGTATTTGCATTTCTACCATGCAGAAGATTATTCTGGCCAAGGTAGGTCTGACTTGATTTCCCTCTTTAAAATGCTTTGGATTTATTGATCTAATTGTTGCTACTTTTTTTGGCAGGGGATAGACTACAAGGGAGCTCAGCATCTGATTGACTGTTTATGGCTTTTGATGGAAGCAGGTCTGGAGGACCTAAAGGTCCTGCAAACAATAACCCTCTTGGTGACAAGCAGTCCTGCTGTTCAGAAGGAAACCTTAGCCAAGGTGATTTTTGCTTTCTATCCTTTTGTCATCACTTCATGCCCTGAAAGTATTTTTGCATAGATTTGGCAAGTAGGTTTATGAATTTTTCTTCATTAAAATTTCCTTCTTTTTAGTGCCTTGTGCTCTGCTTCCGTCTCCATTTCACCAAGGATGCTACTACAAATAACACAGCAGCTGCAACAGTGCGACAGGTTATGTCACATGTTTTTGAACGGGTTGTTGCTGAGGATCAAGAAAATGTGAAAGAAAACCCCAAGGATGAAGAAAGCCTTGATGGTGATAGTGAGATTGACATGGAAGAATTGAAATCTCCTTCAGGTCACCCTCCCACTGGTCTGCTGCCTGCTGCAGCTGATGCCTATGTGATGTTCCAGGTACCTGAAACTGGTTTGATTTTAGGTTCAAAATTCATTGGAGCCTGAGAAGTGGATGTTCATGTGATGTAAAGGTGTCTAACATAAATTAATTTAAAGTCATTTGCTATTGGGCTTCAGTGGATTTCAAACCTCTTGATGCATTATGTCAGCAGGTTCTTTGATATAGTATCTGATGATATGAAAGGATCTTTGTTTGTCTGATAGGATCTGGTTCAACTGGTGAATGGAGAGTCCCCATACTGGATGCAGGGTATCACAGAAATGACCAGAACTTTTGGACTGGAACTCATTGAGTCTCTGCTTACAGATTTCCCCTCTATCTTTTTTATGGTATGGCTCTGGAACAGAGTGAGCTAGCCAAAAGAAGGAATGAAAAAACTGTAAATGGGTGCCATCAGTGCAATGATAATATGGTATACAGCCACCATATCCCAATATAATTGGACAGGAAAAGTAATAATATAATTGGACAGGAAAGTAATTTATTGATGAAATGACAAAGAGGCCTTGTCACTGCACTGTATTTATTCTGATTTTGTTGCTAAGGCAACACCATTGCCCTTGAAAGGTGCTGGCACTAATAAATTGGTGGGAAAAATGAGAAGGAAATATTTCAATTGCATGCTCAAAGAGAGAGCATTCTAAATTCATGGAAGTTTCAAGATTCCACAAAGTTTCTGTAAGAGATGTTCCCATGGAAAAATGCAGTCACTGGTATACTGGGATTGGAAAGCTTTTGAATCTTTATTAGTTTTATTTTTTATTTATTTATTTGTGAATCACTCATGGAATCCCACAAAATGCACTGGTGTTGAAATAATTTTGGTATTCAGTACTGGTGTGATTGGTCAGTTTGCAGAAGCCACCCACAGTGAATCAGGAGTGCAGAAAATTTCAAGTTTTCAGTTCTTGACTTTAGACTAGATAAACTTTAGTTCTGGTAATGACCTGACCATAACCAACACCTTCTGCCTGGATATCAACAAATATACCTCACCTAAAAGCATATAAAAAAATACCATAACATTTCTACTTAAAAGTTATATTTAATAATATTCAATGACTTGTCTTTACCATAAACCATGGAAGGATGTCACCAAATTAGATCACAAATGTTTGATTAGGTTACAAAGAGAATATCGCCATTTATTGACAGAGGCAATGGGGTTTGAGCATGGACCTTGTGCACAGAAATTTGAAGTTGAGAGAAACTTGATTATTTTGTGACAGCAGTGAGAGGCTGTGCTGATCTTCACATGAGAAGATGCATTTGATAGTGAATGAATAGCTGAAAGGTCAACAGTTTGTTTGCACACCATTGGGTACCAGTATGACTGATTTCTTTGCAGCATCAAGAGTTTGCCTTCTTGCTCAAAGAGAGAGTGTGTGCATTGGTGATCAAGCTTTTTTCACCCAACATCAAGTCCCGATCCCACTCCCACCATGCTGCTGGACCTGCAGACAAACCTCACTTTCCTGTTGCCATGCGGCTTCTCCGGCTCGTTTCCGTCCTCATACAAAAGTATTATTCTCTGTTGGTGCGTTTGTGTCAACCTCTCCCATTCCACACTTAAAAATATGAAAATTACTGGTTGACTTAATGAGTTGCCAATTTTTCGATCCGTGCAGGTCACACAGTGTGAAATCTTTCTTTCGCTCATCATCAAGTTTTTGGACCCAGACAAGCCACCTTGGCAGCGTTCCCTTGCCTTGGAAGTGCTTCACCAAATGACAATTCAGCCAGAACTACTGGAGACTTTCTGTCGCTCATATGACATGAAGGCTCATGCAACAAAAATTTGTCAGGATATCCTCACTTCCTTGGGTGCCTACACTCAGTCTCTTTTTGCAGCTCCACAGCTGATCATCTCTACAGGTGAAAATTTGCACAATCCAAGTAAAACATGTTTATATTATGAATTCCTTACCTTAGAAATGATTCTATTTGCAGTTAGTTCCCAGGCTTCACCAACAATGGCCCAGGGAGTGCAAAATTTGAATCAGGGAGCAGGGATGATTGGAGGACTTCCCATAGGACCTGGGATCAGCCCCCAACCTGCATTCTGCTTTCGTGGCATCTGGTTACCCATCACTTCCTCTTGGACAGCTGGTCAAGCCAAATCTATTTAGTGAGTTTGTTTTTTCTCCACTCAGCATACCTTTCATTACATAAATTGATAATAAAAATATTTTAGAAAAGTTAAAGGCAGCCATAATAGAAAATATGAAGCACCACCTGTTCTACAATCTGCTAACTGCCTGTCTGAATAATGGCATGTGGTGCTTGCTGCTTCCTATCAAGGTCATGCATTGCCAGATACAGACATGGTCTGTTGAGACTACATGGCATGAAAATTGATATGTTGCTTTGAATTCACATTATGCAATATTGGGTTAGTATTGTCAAGTTGATGCCAGACTGCATGTTGGTTTTTTTCCTGCCCAGAGCAAACATTTTCTCATGTTCTCTCTATTAATTTACTTTTTCAGTTTTTCAGAATGTTCCTTAAAGATTCCTGTGGTCATAATAAGAAGTTTGACTGATTTGCGATAAACTGGAAGAACACATGAATCGGCTTCATTCAATTACAGAATGAAGAGACATGAGAATTATCATGCTTGGAAGTCAGCAATGCTGATGAAGCCTGATTATTTAAAATGTGAACTGGTGATGGTTCTTTTAATTTTGGTGAAGCAGTTAGTGTCCATGTGACTGAAAATTTGAGTTGGCACTATTTTGTATTTTGATCAGCTTGGAGATGTTGGACAAGGCAGAGCCACCCTCTATCCCTGAAGGTTATGGTGTGACCCTAGCATACCAGTGTGTCCTGGACACAGTGAGATCTCTTGGGCTAATCATTCAAGGCGAGAGCAAAGTCCCTCAGTCCTCTCCTGGGAAACTAGACGAAGCACCTGAAGCAAAGGTGCCAAAGGATGAAGCGAGAGAGGAACGCAAGGATATGTGTACAGCACTTCTCAATTCCACATGGTGTGGCCTCCTGTCTGCGCTCACATTACTTCTCGAAGCCAGGTAAGTTCTTTAGAAGTGTTACTGCTTGATTTATGACTACTCTTCAAGTGCTTAAAAAGCATGTGGAGAATTTTGATCCACTGTAATATCAGCAATCATTGTGAGGGATAAAAATGTCTAAAAATCCCATGCTTGATACAATTTCTTGATACTTTGATCCACTGTATCCATTATCCATTGAAAGCTTGATGAAGTGTCTGAGATATAAAACACGCCATTCTTCTTGGCTAGGTTTTTTTTAACAGTGACATGCTTTTTTTTCACAAGTTATACAAGAAGCCCAGTTTGAGAAATGATATCATTCTTGTTCCTTTAGCACTGAAGAGTCAGTGACTGAGAATCTTCTGAAAGCCCTGGAATCATATGGAAGCCTTTGTGGAAAGTTGGGTGTGAATCAGGCACGTGATGCCTACCTGATCGCCATCTGTCGTGCATCCCTGCCTCCCCACTACCTCCTCTCCGTCCTAAATACCCAGATGCCGGGCATGCACATGGGATCTATCAGTGGACATCGAGGTGATTGATGAATTTCATGCAAGGCATATTATGTGCCCTGTACTGTGGAGGTTTTTCCATAGAGCATTTGGGTATAGAAACACTTGATACATTGGATCATTGTAGCTTTGCAGAGACATGGAAGTGGTGGTCAAGATAGTGGTCTTGGGAATAACAGCATGGCAGGGGGAGAGAATGAGCTCCGACATCAGGTTGTAGCTGTGGGACCTCCCCTGCCAACTGCCTCTCTGATACTAGGTATGCCTTGCTGCAATTTTCTTGCTTGTGATTCTTGGTAGAAGCCATCTGGGATACATCTTATTGACAGGAGCTCACCAGGGTCCTGTGATGCTTACTTCAAAGAACTTGCAATGTATGAGAGCCATCCTGAGTGTTGCTCATTGTCATGGGGATGTGCTTGGAACAGGGTGGCACATCATCCTTGCCACGCTTCAGGTAAAACATTTTGCCATCATGATGTCATCTTGAAAAGTTTTGAAATCTTGCCTGATGATATTCTTCCTCTAAAGCATCTGGTATGGATCCTGGGCCTGAAACCATCTACTGGTGGAAGCCTGAAAGCCTCAAGAGGCACGGCAGCATCTGACGGAAATGCTGTCATCACGACAGCAGTCATGGCTGATCTCCCCATCCTGTCAGCCATGTTGAGCCGTCTATTTGAAACCAGCAAGGACCTTGATGAGGTTGCTCTTCATCACTTGATTGATGCCTTGTGCAAGCTGTCTCAAGAGTCTATGGACATGGCTCTCACTAATCGGGTTTGTGTTCTGCTGCAGTAGAATCGCCATTTATTTTTCACAGTTATTCCATGTTCTTCTTTTTCCCATAGGACCCTTCACTGTTTGCTGTTGCCAAACTCCTAGAGACAGGTGTAGTGAACCTGGGCCGAGTTGAGAGCTTGTGGCGACCTCTAACCTCTCACCTCTTGGAAGTGTGTCAGCATCCACAGACGAAGCTTAGAGAGTGGGGTGTGGAGGCAATCACATGTCTTGTCCAAAAAGCCATCCAGCATCCCTACAAACCCCCTCTAAAGGAGAACCAGGTCTGGCATGATTTTGTCCATGTTTTTGAGAAAAGAGGTCCTAGTTGAGAAGTGAATGCAATGCAATGGATGCAATTGCAGAAGCTGCAAGGCATGTTGCTGAGCCCACTACAAGAGCTATCCTCTTACCCACACCCTGATGTAAGACAAAAGCAACTTGAATCACTGTTGCACATTCTTCATGCTTCGGGGGAGTCCCTCATTTTCGCCTGGCCTACCATCCTGTCTATCATAGGATCAGTTCATGAAACTCACAGGTTTGCTTCTAAATTCATCATTTTCTCTCAGACTTCTCATCTGATGTCATGCATTTATGAGGATGTGAATAAATTACACAGTGAGCAGTTGGTGAGGCTGGCCTTCCAGTGCCTTCAGCTAGTGGTGACAGATTTCCTCCCAGCCATGCCCCACTTCTGCCTCCCTCTCACCGTAGAGACAGCAGCTTGCTTTGGCCGTCAGACCCAAGAGCTCAACATTTCTCTTACTGCAATTGGCCTCATGGTGATTAATCTACCCCAACTTATCTTCTTCAATCCTCATAGCAACATGTTTTGATGATTGTTCTTCTTGCAGTGGAATATCTCAGATTACTTCTTCCAAAATCAAGAGAAGCTGAGAGATTCTTTGGCATCTGATGGGAAGGTGTTTCCTGAATTCCCTGGTGTTCCCAATATGCCTCCCTTTGACAAGCTGTGGATGTGTGTCTATACACAGCTGGGTTAGCCAATTTGTCATTATGCTTTAATTGTTTGTATGGTAGCACCTTGCACCTATGTTCTTAGGTCCTTTAACACTGTTATTTTAGAAATTGAATATGAGACCTCCCATTAAGAATCTGTTTCATGATCCAGGTGAGCTTTGTGTGGATTCAAGGCCTGCTGTTCGCAAATCTGCTGGCCAGACCCTGTTCTCAACCATTTCTGCACATGGAGGACTTCTGCAACAATCCACATGGCAAGCTGTTCTTTGGGAGGTCTGCATCTCTTATGTAGCACTCTAGGTTGCAAAGATTTTACTTACCTGCAAAGTAACAATATTTTTTGTAATCAGGTCCTGTTCCCTCTCCTGGAGAATGTGAGGACTCGTTCAGGGGTGGCAAGCAGTGAGAAGATGGAAACCTCAGGGAAGTTGCTGATTCATCACTCAAGAAACACTGCCCAGAAGCAGTGGGCAGAGACACAGGTCCTTGCTCTCTCAGGTGTCTCCCGTGTCTTCAACACCAAGCGACCCACCCTCCAACAGATCGGAGACTTCCCCAGGGCCTGGGCTCTCTTGCTTGAGTACATTGAGGCTGCTGCCCTCAATCGTAATAATGAAGTTTCCCTGGCAGCTCTCAAGGCCTTCACAGAAATCCTCAATGTTCATCGGTCATC
This sequence comes from Darwinula stevensoni, assembly GCA_905338385.1. Lineage (NCBI taxonomy): Eukaryota > Metazoa > Arthropoda > Ostracoda > Podocopida > Darwinulidae > Darwinula > Darwinula stevensoni. The sequence goes on along the minus strand of CAJPEV010002830.1, from coordinate 21,561 downwards.
ATTACTGGGTCCTGATGGGACAAGTGACAAAACAAAGGGAAAATCCTGTTGGTGTACTGCCTGGGAGGTGTGGCTTCACATTGGTACCGAGGCAACCAAACCTCCATCAGATGAGGAACTGAAGGAGAACTCAGCCAAGGAGCTGTTTGTTCCCACACAGACATATCTCACAGCCCTCATGCACATCTTCCCGCTTCTCTTCTCCAATATACGTGAAGAGTGAGTCATACAATAAATTCTAGCGTGCTTACCTTGAGGAAACAGCATGGATTTTTGCTTGAAATATTGTGAAGATGAGGTCAATGAATTTTCTCATCCTGGAGGGGGCAATCCCCTTGCATATTTTTGAGCAGCTGAAGGGACAGCCCTCTGCTCAAAAATGTCAGATAGCCCCCTTTGAGGTGAGAAAATGTATCCCTTCAATATCTTATGTTCTTTCAAAAGTCCTATTGGTAGCACTATCAAATACACCATCACCATCACCAATATCATCACCAAATGTGATCAAACTTTCCCAATCAACTATTAAGGTGTTTCTCAAAATCTATGAAAAGGAAATTATGTGTATTGCAACCAAAAGTGCTTTGGGCTTGAAACTTTGAATTTTCCTCATAATGTACAGTATATAGTTGGTTCTTGCAGGTGCACTTTGTGTAACAGGAACATGATACAAATTTTGGTCTGAAAATTGTTTTCCATATTTTGTGTCAGATTCAAAGCAGGAGATCTGGAGCGACTGTGTGCCGTCATGGAAGGAACGCTTCATGTACCTGTTCATGGGGAACAGTCAGCCTTTATCCTTCCCTTCCTGACGGATGCAGTATTAACTCCACTTCAGGATGCCATCCTCCAGGGAATGGATCTCCTGCTTCAGGTCAGTTATATGCTTTAAAGAGGTTCACTATTAGGGAACAGATTTTTCCTTGCTGTTATAAAAGAAATTGACATACTTTATCATGATGGAACAGGAATCACTAAGCAGCAAGGAGAACAAATGGTCTGAGCTCCTCCCTCTGCTGCATAGGCAGTTCCTTAGATTTGGCATGATGGCATGTGACATCCCTCTGTTCGGCTCCCTCCCAACCAGACCGGTTACAGAGATCAAGGGTGTCTCAGTAAGCATGATCTCTAGCATTTCATTCCATGCCCTATGCAGTGGATTAATAAAGCATAAAAATTTTTTTTGCAGAGTGAGTGGGTGACCATGAATCAGGTGCCTTTTGGTGAGAAAGCTCTGACAATGGAGCTAGATGTTTACAAGAAGACAGCTCAGCGACCCTCTGTGATCCAGGCTCATATCCTTGAGTCCATCATTGAAGTACTGCGTGAAAACAATTTCATCTTGATGTCTTCCTTCCCAACCTAATTTTACAGTGTTTTTCTCTTGTGTTAGGCAATTTTTCACTTAACTCAGACACATGTGCATGGGACATTCCTTGTGCATGGGTGTAGAAGTCTAGTGAAAAAGTGTCTAACTGACAGGAAAAATACTGTAATACCTGTATGCAGAAGTACAGCAAGAAGCCTTGGGTCAGGGGGACAGCAAATAATTTTTTTTTTCATTATCTGTCCAATGTTGTGAAAACAGATGGGGTAATCCATGGCTTATTGAGAAGGCAAAACCAATCTTCTTACCCTCAACTTTCAAAGATCCCTCAAAGGGTATCTACCCCACCCCTATTAGTACATATGTTTGTATGTTGGATCCTGAGATCTGTCCAGAGGTGAAATTAAAACTTCAATGAAGCTTGACCTTGAAAAAGAATGAAAAAAAAAACATTGGTAAGGAACAAAATATTCCCAGAAAGAGCTGGAAGAACTTTGTGTCAGAAAGGAAACCCATGGTAATGGGTTTCCTTTCTGATTGAGATTTGGAGCCCAAGGACTGTGTAATCCCTCTCACTTCCATTCCCACCCAGAAGCTCTGGAAAATTTGAGTGGTAAAATGAAATAATTTAAACTTCTTGTATGTTATGCACACATAATCGTGTTGAGGACAGATTCTAGAAGTATATATTTTGCTAATGAAGCATGCACAATGGATCCTGAAGATGTCTGTTTTTGTAACTGTTATAATAGCAAAATATTCTACCATCAGTGATACTGGTGGTGGTCAATATCTATATGAATTAGTTTACTTATTGAGTGCTAAAGTCATTATTCCCTAGTTCTTTTGAAATAATTTTTTTAATCTTTTCAAAATCCATTGTGTCTAACCATGTTTTTCAGATTTAATCTTCATCATTCTTTATATTATGTTGCAATACCTAATTTGGTGGATTTAATTGCAGACACTGCAAGTGCCTTTGTCCCGGAAGTACAGCTGTGGTTCTCCCTCTCTGTGGAGACTGGCTCTAAACATCCTCTTGCAGTCTCTCAAGGTTGGCCTACCTTTGGCATGGAAACATTCCAATGATAGTGAGAAAATTTGGGAGCTTGTCCCACAGGTTTTTGAGGCCTTCCTGTTCACACCAGAGTGAGACTCATCCTAGACTCACATGCTATATGTTGCAGAACACCATCACAGTTGGAATTCTTTCTTTTTTTTATCTAGACCAGGCCATCCTGACTCAGGTGAGGGGCGAACATCCCAAGCGGGGAATTCTGCCACAGATGAATTGCTGGACTGTGAAGTGATAGAGTTCATCCGAGAGGAAATCCTCCCAAATGCTGATTTGACCCCAAAGGCCTTCCTAGTGAAGATCATGCTCTTGCTCAATAATGGATCCATCCACTCAGCTCCCAATCTTTTTGGTATTGTGTAGCACTTTATTGCATTCTCTAGAGCAGTGGTTCCCAATCTTTTTTTATTTGCTGCACACATAAGGACACTTGAACTTTCCATGGCACACCCATCCATTTACTTCCTTTCGATGGGGAACTTGTGCTTGCTTCACTGAACACAGCAGTTTGATACGAGGCATGGTAGTGCAACTCTCAGCTCGTTTTCCACTGAGAGATGGCGTTCCCTCCAGTTTCAAGTTTTTTTTATAGTTAAAACTGGAGGGAACGCCATCATGAGAGCTGACAAAAAAACTAAAAAACTATAAGTTTTTTTAGTTATAGTTTTTTAGTTTTTTTGTCAGCTCTCAAATCTCACAGAACACTTAAGCCTTACTGGCGGCACACCAGTGTGCTGTGGCACACTGTTTAAGAAACACTGCTCTAGAGTGATGTCCTGTGAGTGACTCTATGAAAGAGGTGTCATATAAATTCATAGAATGTGAGTCAATGCCTCGACTGAAAGAGGAGTTTGCAAAGATGTGCTTTGAGACACTGCTGCAGTTTTCACTGCTCAGTGAGCATGCAAGCAGCATCATTGAAGAGGGGAATCTGACAAACAAATTGGCCATCACATCCCTTGTCTCCCGGTTCCACATGGTGCTTGAGAAATTTGTTCAAGATTGTCACCTTAGTGGGAAATGTCCTTTGCCAAGGTCAGTGATCTATGTAGTAATGTTATCTAACTAAAGATATTGCTTAAGTACCCAACAAAGCAATCAGTAATGATTTCATTTGATTACAGGCAAAGGACAACTGAAGTCCAGTTGGTCTTGAAAGCTCTCTGTGCCTTGCTCTCATCTCTTAGAAAGGCTCCTCCTAAGAAAGGTTTGCATCATCAATCATTCTTGAGAAACTAAATGGAATAGTTTTGGATGCATCAAGAGTCATATTATTGCAGTTTCATCTGGAACATGGCAACAAATCATTGATGTCTACCCACATCTGGTGGATTGCATTGACATCCAGGAGCCTAGAGTCTCTGCTGCCTTGAAAGATGCACTCAAGGAATTTCATCACCTTCTTTCTCCACCTCAGAATGCACTCAATAACCTGTGAACCTCAATTAAAGTGTTCATACCCATTGTCACCCCAAGTCTCTCTCAAAAAAGGCAGGTTTTCAAGAATCAGATTCACTCTCCCTCCTATATTTTTGCACTGATTGCATTCAATATGCCAATTATTGTGCTTTATAAATTCATTATTTTTTTCCTTGCACAAAACCTAAAAATACTGGGTTGCTGCAGGTGCATCAGACAATTTTCCATTGAAGAATTACTCCCATGTTTTGCAGAAAGAATGCCATGAACTTTCTTTTCTCTTGCCAATATAAATCATTGGCCAGGTGCCCTACATGTACCAGTGTTTTATAAAGGTTCACGTGCTCCTTAAAGTCAAAATATTATCAACATTCCACAGAAAAGTCACTACTTTTGATTCCTAGACTGAATTTCCCTTTGAGAGGAGCATATCAACTTTATCTCAAGATGGTGTTCATTTCCACAAAACTTATGCATGATTGGTATGAGTTGTGATTGCTTCAGGATTTTATGTTATTGTGTTAGTTTTATTGATGGCACTCTGCATTGAGTTGATAGCTGGATCCCAGCCAGGAATGTGTTAGCATTGTTGATCTCTACTGTTGAGGCTCAGGAGTCATTTTCTCTTGAAATTGAATGGTGATCTGCAATTGTTGGAATGAAGTTTATGCCATTGCAGAATTGAATAATATATATATATATTATTGTTAGAGGTTGAAAATGAAGGATGCAACAAATAAAGACTATCAACTATTGCCTTGGGTGGAGATAGCTGTTTTAGCATATTTTTTCCTTCGACTTGCCCACCACTTCTTCATCTTACGATGAGAGTAGATCATAGACTTGTAAGCACCAGCAGTGAGAATCCCCTTGAGGCTTTGGGTCAGGCTTGACCTCTGCACAATGCGCTGAAGTGCTGTGGAAAGCAAACGGACTCCACTGAAGCTGGCACATGGTAATGATTTAATCAACATGAAGGTACTGTTTAAAATAGCTCTTCACCAGTCACTGTAACCAATGATTTTATCTATGCTCTCAAAAGTGTAAAACAACATTACCAGCATCAAGAACCTCTCCACAGTCAACTTCGGCTGCCACAGCTCGGAGGACTTCCTCTATGTCTCGATGCCTTCCATCCTTAGTGATCTCCTTCATCAACTCCAACTGCACAGACATACATGAGACAGCTTGACTCAATTCCAAAATCACAGTTCTTCATTGATAAAAAAAAAAGGATGGGTGGTTTGCTGTTCTAGGAAGATTGAGTGTTATGCAAAATCCATTGCAGCATGAACAGAATGTCTACAATGTAATGTCACAAACTCAGTGAATGAAAGGGGGGGGGGGGCCAGATTTTAGATGTCTCCACACCTGATACCTGAGCTGTTTTGGGAAGAAGGTTGAGGTGGTGAAGTCTAGCTAAGCTGCTGACATCTTGGAAGCCTTGGCCTTTTGAGATCTCCATCCATTCATTGAAGTGCTTCACAATTGGATCATAGAGGTTCTTTAGGTCCTCAAATTGCCCATCAACTATGTTGCTGACTTTATTCTTGTCTTCTCCCACTATCATCCTGAAGTCTCCTGTGGGTGATTAATATAGATCTCTTTTCATGTCATTCATGTTTGAACTTTCCTGCCATTTACAAGGTACAAGGGTAAAGAACCTCCATAGGACAGTCCAACAATGCTATGGTAGAACTCCCTTTCAGAAAAAGCAGCAGGGAGTTTGATGAGAGCTGCTCTTGCAGCACTCTCCAGATTGAGCCTTAGTGCTTGAGTGAGAGTCCGATCCATTACAGGATAGAGGAAGTGGACTGGTTTGTGCAGTCGTCCACTGAGATAGAGGGTGTCCCAATCAAAGAGATCCATCAGCAAGTCTTCATGTGTCACCACACCATACTTGAATGTCTGAAAATTCAAAGACCTGATTTTATGCTGGATGCTATGAGGATGCAGGATAGATAAGATGCCAAGTGTGAGAAGGCACTCACCATGTCTTCAAAACGGACCAGTGTGTTGAAGTACACTTTTGCTCCCCAAGCATGCTGAACTGTTTCAATAAATGATGACCCGAAATACTTCAGGAAAGAGTAGTGGGATGGATTTTTTCTCACATTATCTTCATGCCACAGCTTGGCATTGTCAACAGCAATTATCACATCAACCATATTTTTCTGAAAGAAATCAAGTACTGTATATTCAGGCATTTCCTGGCAAGAAGTAGACTATAAATAAGTCAATATAATAGACAAGAAATTTCACCAATATATGATACTAACCTAATATATGCAGTAATGGTCAGCAAACGCATTCATAAGCCCTTTCTGTGGCACTAATAGCATCACCTTAATAATGGCAAGCTTTGATGAGTCTTTTCATCATGCTATTGATTGTAGTTTAAATTTTACTCTCCCAAAGTAATTAAAACTGCCAAGTGAATGGCCATCCACTCACCTTCCTGAGAGTCAACCCTCCATATCATGTTTCAGGAAAAGTAGTACTTATATTTCAGAATTAAAAGTTCAGAAATTTACATTTTACTCCCCTTGAGACTAGCCTTGCCAGTGAGACATGTGCTTTTTGCACTCTTACGTTCTCTCATTTTCAGAAGAAAAAAAAAGAATGAAAAAACTGAATGCCTCTGACAGCACAACAGGTTAGGTCTGTAGATTCAGGCATAAACAGAACGCTCACCTCTGCAGTGGGTCGATTGGCCTGCTGAAAGACTCCAGAACCGTAGGTGAAAGCAACCACATTCTTCCTAGGGAAAACTTCCATGAACCTAGATACTTTGTGCAGGGCGTATGATGAGTTGCTCATTCTGCTCTGAAGTCATGTGGTGTTTGCGCTAAATCTCGATCCGCGCCTACCTAGTCTTCTCCAAACTCAAATTGAATCTACTCAATCATTCCAACATAATCCATTTCCTCGGTTCCAACGACCGACTGCAAGCCCCCAGCGCTACATCAACGTCGACGTATCTCTCATTCCTTACGCCAAAACGCGCAGATCTCACCTCAGTGACATCCCCCTCCTTGCACTCAAGCGCCAGACTGCTCTTGTTCGACATGTGACTCGCGCGCCGCCATCGACTACCAGTGACGCTTTCCGCTCTAGCAACGAGACATTTGTCACTTCGGTCTTGGTTCTTAACCCGAGGTCACAAATTGCGGCTTATCTAATGTCACAGACTGGTGTTATAGTTGCAAACCTGTACCTATTCTGGACGGTTGCAACCCCCATAATCTCGAAGGTATTCGAGGGCGAATCTGGCAGCACTGGTCACTGCCAGACTGTCGTCTGCTCGACCGTGTACAGCATGATCTGTTCTGTCTCTCTAGGTTTCTGACCTGAGTTTCACCATAGCGTTTCGGGCGAAGATAAGCCAACCCATCTTTCGAAAACATTTATTTACAATGAATCTCACTTGGAGGAGTTCCTCCATCCTCCCCCGGACGAGTCGGTTTTACCAGAAATCCTTTCGTGTTGTGTCCACGGAGAGCCGGAAAGAGTCGGCTCAACAAGAACAGGAGGTAACCCACGATCAGCAGAGAGATCCTGTCTTGTCCGAAGAAAAGAAAGCGAGGGCTCCTTTCCTCAAGAACCTGTTCCTTGGACGCTTCGACAAGGACGTGTTGGGTTTCCCTGAGTTAAATAAAGCCAGGCAGAAGAATTTCAATGCGGCCATTGCCCCTGCGCTCAAAAGCCTCATGGATGCAGGTGAGGATATATTGTGGACCTGAATTGACTTCTTGCATTTTTAAATACACTTCAGAGATGTAATCTACACTGTGAACATAAAATCCTTCATAAGTCTAGGCATGAACACGTCAGTTCATGACACTGTAGTCACATTCAGAATGCAAGGAGGTGGGGGAATGTAAAGAGTTCAAGCCATTACCTTACCTTCGAGAACTGCTCTAAAGTTTGCATATGAAGTTAGGCATATAGACAACCACCATTGGTATGGCACTGAACTTCTCTTCAACCCCCCCCCCCCCCCCCCCTCCTTGGATTTAGCTGTCATAATACTGAGACCCATGTCAAAGTCCTATGTATCCTACTGTATTCATAGGGATGATTTTAGCCCTCTTTACATCTTCAATTCATTTTGCACTTCCCATGCTTATATGTATGAGTCAAATGAAAGAATTTCTTTTCAAATGAAAACACTCTAGAATTGCCCATGCTATTTGATAAACCTCCCTAATTTTTTGTGCTTTTTCTATGTACTGCACAGGCATACTATTCTCCAGTTACCTTGTAGTTTCTTGACCAATTGGGCCTTCCATGCTAGAATATACTAGAATAATTTTTTTGGGCTTGCGTCATAGAATGCCTTCCTTCTCAACCAAGGAAGTAGATGAGACAAGAACAACTGTACCAGATTACCAGAACTAGATCCTGACTGTACCCTACATTAACTGTTGAGGCAAATTGAAATTTTGAGTATGCTAGAACACTGGGATGTCATGAATAATCTATAGCTAGATCTCTGCCCCCATCCCCTTTTTTTATTTGCAATATTTTTTAAATAGTAGCATACCAGTGAGAAAAGCTAGAAGTGCTCCTACTGGTACTCCCACCAGTGATTGAAAATCACTGGTATGTCAAACCAATATCAGCCCAATATACTGTACTACTGGGGCACTGTATAGAAAATTAATGATTTCAAATAGTACCAAATTTTATCTTTCTGTTACCTTCTCTCATGCAGGAAATATACTCAAATTTTGTGATTCACCTTTCTGGGACAGTATAAATGAACTCTTGCCCCTCTTTGGCTCCACCCCTTATAGTTGATCCCAGGCGGACAGATGCAGAAGGAACTGTGCCGGACTCTGTACTCAAGGAGCTAAAGAACCAGAGGATACTTGGTGGTACTGTCAGTGAAGATTATGGAGGCCTTGGATTGAATGCTATGGAACAATGCTTGGTGGCTGAGTTTACAGGGTCAGATGCATCAGTGGCTGGAATTGTTAATGCAAGCAACAATATGGTCATCCAGGTCCTCTTTCCTAATTCCATTTCTGTATGTCATAATCCTTTGAAGTGCTTTGCCTCATATTTTTGCTCTCTGGCAGGCAGTGAATAAATATGGGAGTGCTGAGATAAAACAGAAATATCTACCTCGCTTAGCATCAGGTCAGTTGACAGCTGCATGGTGTCTTACAGAAGAGACAGGTGGCAGTGACACAACCATGTTGAATGCTCGGGCTGCCAAAACATTGGATGGAAAGTTCTTTGATGTTACTGGTAAGAAGATATGGGTCATCAATGCTGAGAAAGCTGATCTCTTCCTGGTGTTTGTCCGTATCCAGGTATACAAGCCTTCCCAGATACAATCACTGCATTTATTTTTTCATGTATAATTTAGCATTGGAATGATGTTATTGTTCACAAATAGGACAAAGATGAACTCCACAATCCCTGTGATATCACATCAGCAATCCTGGTGGAAAAAAGTGAAGCAGTGGCTTTGAGCCCATGCCCTTCCGCTGGCTTACGAGGTGCTGGAATACAGAATATCACCTTCAATAAAGCTCATGTCCCAGTAGAACACCTTTTGGGTGATACTCTCGATGGGAATGAGATTGCCTTTGAAACCCTTGCAAACTTCCGGTGTGCATCTGCTGCACAAGTTGCAGGTAAGTGAAAGTTTGAAAGGATTGGTCATTGATCATTCATGAATCAAGTAGATTAATCATGACTGCTTGATGCACATCCTCCACAGCAACAATGAGAGGCCTCTTAACAAAGACAATAAGACACTGCATTGACCGCATGGCATTTGGGCAGACAGTCGCAGACTTTGACATGGTTCGGGAGCATCTTGGAAAGTTAGCTGTGTGGACATATGCAGTTGAAAGTATGGCTTACCTCACTGCCGGGATGACTGACTCTGGAGAATACCCAGATACTCAAATGGAGTGTGCTGCTACCAAAGTTTGAGCCATCTGATTTACTTTGACTTCCAGTTATTATCTTTCTCTGATTGTGGAAATTTTGCTTTTAGGTGTTCAGTTCAGAAAAAATGTGGTCCTGCTTGTCAGAATGCCTAGTTCTCTTGGGTAGCAAGAGCTGCTCACCCAAGGAAGGTTATGAACAGTACCTAAGAGACTCATACTGTCACCATCACCACGGTGGAGCAAATGACATTCTTCGTCTGTATATCGGACTGAAAGGTGACATGTTTTAGTGGATTGCATGAGACCCATCCATTAAATGTACAGAGGTTGATTGGCAGCACTTAACAGGAACTTCCCCCTTCTCTTAGGATTGGAGTATGCAGGGAAGGAAATGCAAGCTCTGGTCAAGGTGATGAGGCACCCTTATGATAATCCATCAATTTACATGAAGAAGAATTTTCGTGGCTTATGGGAGTCCATACGATTTAATAAAGACAACATCAAGCTCAAAATGCATCTCTATGGCCACATTCATCCCACACTGAAGGTTACTGCTATTCCGTCAATTCTTTTTTTTTTGTGTTCCTTTTTGATAACAGCACATTTCTTTGCAGCCAGAGGCAGAAATATTGGAACGCCTGGTGCTTCGATTCCCAGTAGTAATTGAACATGTATTGATTGAGCATGGAGCATATATCCCACAGAGACAGATGCTGCTAAGACGTATGGCTGACTGCATAATTTATCTACATGCCCTCACAGCTGTCCTGGCACGGGCCTCCAGATCCTATTGCATTGGGTTAAGACATGCAAATGTTGAGGTGAGTGAAGCCTGTCTTTCAGTGTGTATGGGTTGTCAACTTTTTAATCACAACTTTTTCCATGCAGTTGGTTGTGGCTAATGCTTTTGCACACATGGTGAGAGACCAACTTACTACATGGATGGATGAGCTTGACGTTGCACCATATGGCAATAAGGACCTGCAATTTGAGGGCATTGCAAAGCAGATGTTGAAGGATAAACAATATTGTTTTTCCCATCCCTTGCAACGGAATTGGGATTAAGTGATTCATGCATGTCTAAACAGTCTTCTTGACTAATTAAACAATTTTTCTTGAACAAGCTGCATCCTGTCTTTTCCATGGGTGAAAAAACAACAAGGTCTTGACGTTTCACACGAGATATATTTTGGACTTCTCAACCAGATCAAGCCAAGAAGTTGATCTTGGGCCTCCTGGTGGTAAAAGGCTTGAGGTTGGTATCCCGCTTGTAAGAGCGAGGAAGGGGGAACTTGATCTTGCTGTTGTGGAACTGCTTGACCTGAGGGCGCCTGCATTTGCTGGCCTTAACTTCCTCCACCCGCATAATCTATAAATGAACAGGAGAAAGTAAGGGTTATGAAATACTAAGATCACTTAGCCATTAGCTACAGTAAAAATGTAAAGACTCAAGTGGCTGATCCATCCAAAAAGACTACATGACTGAAAGGTCAAGCAATCGAATATCTAGGCAATCAGATCATGATCTAGCACCACTGTCTAGCATAGGGAATCCTCTTGTAGATACCCTAGCCTGGTTGGGTGCATGAAAGAATAGAGCTAACCAAAGAAATACACAGGTAGCAAGATGAAAAGCAAAAAAAAAACTACTAGCATAAATACTTGGGCCCAAATGCTGAAATCTCTCATAGTTAACAGTCCTTTAAGAATACAAGGCTCCTATGGGCAAAAAAGCTCTCTTTAGCTTAAAGGTTCTTCTACCACCCCTAAATGAGGTTTCTGCACTCAGACCTCATTCTCCTTAGTAGATCAGAACATGGAAGACGTAGAGCAAAGTTGTCACTTAGTAAATAAACTGATGGTAAAATTTATTGCAGATTCTACTAAATAAATATTGCTAGAACTTGAAAAGACAAAGGATAGTGGATAAGACTCACTTGCACAGTGGATGCACGAGCCCTGTGTCTAGCCCCCATGTCTCTATAGCACTGGGTCACAGCTCCAGAAACGGTTAGATCTCGATATTCCCGATACTGGTTGTGAGTTCCCGACTTGGAATCGTAGCGGAGCCAAATCCCATAGTTCTTGATTTTCAAGGGCTTCCTCTCATGAACCTATGTATTATCCACATAGTCAGCTCATTTACCCATCAGTTACAAAACCCAAAACACCATGAAAGCATTCTCTATACTGAGTCAAAAGTAGTCATATGAATGGAGTCAATTTCCAAGCAGTAAAAATAGATGAAAGAGAGTCTTTTTAGTGATGTTCATGGTCATAACACCACCCCGTGGAACTCTCAGTTGATTTCTCTGCATGGTTCTCTAAACATTGGCCAGACCACTCCCCAATTGACTTTCATGGAGAGGACTACCAATAATGCAGATCAACTGTTGATAGCCATAAGCACATGCCAGAGCACACATTTAAGTAAATAGATTGAGCTATTCACTAATGACTACACAGTATCTAGCCATATAGGCAGAACCAGCTCCAAAGTACAAAAATTCTGATAATTATTTGACATCATGGTGACCAAGCTCTCAAAGGTCTTGTTTAAATGGTTCCTTTGGTCACCTTACCAGATAACAGAACTTGATTTCTCACAGCACCAAGTACTGGCTTACAGATTCACTACATTCTCCTAAATCATGCAGTAGGACCTGGACAACTGCTTGCATCTTCTAGGCCCATGTATACAGAAAGATACAAATGAATTTCTACCACCTTTTACCTTCAAGCCAGTGAATACTACCTAGCATATGTGGAATAAGCACTTTTATGGGGTTCTCACTTTATATATTCAATTCAGGCCTTTTGGTATCAAGCCTACATAGTGTTTCAAGCACCCTCCTCTAGTGTCTCCAATATAACACAGTTTAAGGCACATAGGTCCTGGGCAAACAGTGAATTAAGAGCATGTAGCATAGCCCTAACTTTGAAGTTGCAATAAACCTTAAGCCTCTTCAACATTTCATGGCACTTGTTTTGTCACCTACACAAATGTGAGACTAATTATGTGCTCCATAGAGAGACCTCATGGGCCCAGGTTGGAATCTGGAAAACTTTGCACTTGGACCACATAGTTTCCTTATCTTCAACTATGGCAAAAGGAGTGATGGATATGTCTCAGGTATAAAGAACAGATATAAAGGTACAGATATAAAGAACAAAAATCTGCCTCATGCATATGCATTGAAGGATCCCTGTATAATGTGATACAAATCACAAGTGTTTTAGGAGTGGACCATTGTCCCAATATTGAGAAAATAGTGTAATGCATTGGTGACAACAGTGTTGATGAGGTTACATATGAAGTCAAGGGTGAAGGCCTACCATTAACATAAACCTTTAACTTTAAGCATGTATTTAGGCTAAGCCTTCGTTCCTGGATCCACTCCATAAAGCTTTACCCTAGACGCTTGGGCCCTCGATCTATGATGGAGTCTGTGTTCAGTAGCTACTAGCAAGCCTAAGTGTGAAGCAAAACTCTTAAAAATGCAACCCATTCACACCATGCCTTGACAAGCATAAGCATCATACACTTTCAAGCTGAATCAATGGAGTTAACAATGAAAAAAGTTTGCAGGGGTTGCGCAGTTCATGATAGAACGAGACTGGAGAATTGGTATAGCCTAACGTCAAGTTAAAAGCTCACCCTTTCCAAGGAAACGACCTCCCCGTTCGTCTTTTTGAGCTTCTTCAACTTGCGAAGGAAATACCAGAACCTGGACTTGGCTGTCACATAGTCGGGAGCAAAAATTCGCATCCGATAGAGAGGAGGATTCCTTTCTTTCTCGCTCGGGTACCTCCTGCCGATGATCTTATACTCGTGCAGCTACGGGGGGAATGATCACACTAGGTATAATAAATACTGTTCAACTTTTTGGGGGGATAGTTTTGAAAATAAGGGCTTTACCGTTCCCAGAGCCTTCATCGCTGCAAGCCCGAAAGAGAAGACTCAAGAGTTAGATGTGTCAATGGCACCGATAGGAGGGAGGAAAAGGACCAAATGGCGTCTTCGATTTCGATGGCTGCAGATGTTCCTGGCAATAGAGAAATTTCATGATTCGGATTTTCCTGCTGCCTCCAGCAAATTCCTAAAATTTGCTGGAAAGCAAATTTTAGGTGAGTTTTGGCGACATTTAGGTGCTACCCTCATTAGCCTGAAATACGGCACAATTGTGGGAGGAAAAAAAAATATTTCCAGCCTGACGTCATCAATATGCTTTCGATGAGGACTAGCGACTTTAGATAAACACTCAATCGCATCCTATCTGGCACGCCGGACACCGTTAGTGATAGTATAATACAAGCCTACCTGCCTGGAGAGTATTCTCGCTATGGAGGAAGTTTGAGAATGTTTTTCACTTGACTCGGACACATGTGCAGGACGTTCCTCATGCATGAGTGTCTGAGCCAAGAGAAAAATTGTCCAACTCTAGTTAAAAACACAAAATAGAAAATTTTAAATTCCCCTGGGGAGGATGAGATTCAGGCAGGGACTGATTTCAAAAAGGCAGTTCAGTTACAGTTATAGTTAGGGTTTCGTTTCGAGAGCTTTCCATATGAGCTAAGTGAAACTCCTATTGAATAATAATAAAAAGTATTCAGATCCTGCGTTGATTTCCTGTCTAAGGACCACGATCCGACCGCAGTTCCACCGTGTACTTCCAAATACTTCGTGACAAAATTCCAACTGTAACTGCAAAAGAACTGCAACTGATCTGCCGTTTTTAAATCAGAGGCACTGATAGCAATGGGCACCGGTGACTGTTCGTGTTTGGATGGGGTATGTCGATCCATATGAGAATCGCGAACGGACTGGCAGACCGGTGTGGTGATTCCACCAACACACCAGGTAATGTCTACGCAACGATGCTAGAAAGGCACTCGAACAATCCTTGAAACCATCGGGGAGGAGCAGCGCGGATTTTGCGAAGGGCACAGCACCACCCACCAGCTCCTCACTTTCCACCGGGTTCACGCGAGGGATTGGGAGTGCGCCGAACAGGTTTACATGTACATGTACTATGTGGGTGTAGGAATGACGTACGATCGTGGGAAAGTTGCGGAGGCTGCTGCAGGAGCATGGGAGTAAAGGCAACTAATGCGGGTCATTCCATTATCATACAGGGAGTACACGAGTTGCGTCCGAGGGAGTGGGATGGGAGAAGGACTCTTTCTCGGAAAGCGTTGGACTCCGTCAGGGATACATTCTCTCTCCTTTTCTTTTCCTTGTTTTCGTGGATGGGATCTGTAGACGCAGCCCGAGTCTCGATTTGTGAAGATCAAATATTTCGGATGGCTTGCACCAAATCTGTTTATCGTAAACTAATCTGATGTCACATTGGTGCCAAGTGTCACCCATTCCCAACGTTAGTAGCTCCGGTCATTTCGAACCCTCAAAGGAGTTGGATGCATCCAAAAATTTGGGTTGGGTCGGGAACATCCTTGGATACATCTCTGCCTGCTTTAGTCGAAGACTCCGTGAAGTCAGGAGTGTTCAGAAGATATGCCTCAATCCACGCAACATCAATCACTGTCAGCATGTTATGGTGTAACTCCTTGGGACGAGTTGTAAACGCTTTTCAAATGACATGTTGTGAATACATTATGAAAGATAGAGATTCGAATATTCATTGAGATTAAAACAAATATATAATTTTTGAACTCTGAATTTAATACAATCGCACCCAAGGCCGGATTAAGGGGGGGGGGGGACAAAGGGGGCTATTGCCCCGGGCCCCACTCTTCCAGGGGGAGCCCCGAAGGAAATTAAAAGCGTTAAATATTTGCATAAGTACCAAGGGGGGGAGGGGTGGGGGGGGGGGGGGTAGCCTCAAGAGTCCACTTGCCATGGGCTCCCCAACTTCTTAATCCGGCCCTGATTGCACTTCACTAGGCCTCCTGCCTTTTCTGAAACAACTTTTTCCGACCTCAACATGTTAATGCAGTTTTTGACAGATAACTCTCGACCTCGTGCTCCAATCGGGCCAAGGCCGAAGACATTCTCATTGCCGTATTCCAGATTCATCTAATGACCCCTCTGACGTCAGTCCTTAGTCGAAAAGGTCCCTTTTGCCTCTCATTCATTTCAAAGGAATTAAAAAAGGAAGTAATATTGAAGTGCTTCTATACAAATATTAATTTCAAGCAACTATGCATATTATTGTTGCTTATGTTTTACTTCGACTATTAGACAATCCACTTTGCTTGCACCAGGAGTGAAACAGATAACTTCTCGAAATCTGTTCCTCCTTCAGCGTGACTGTTTCAGCTTCCCGACCTTCCGAACTTGTACTTTGATAATGATTATTACTATTTCTTCCTTTCATAGATTTTTCTCATTTTTATTTTGTTCCATTATACATTTTGTTTCATTTGACATGGACTTTAATTTCTTTCTCTTTTTTTATTTGTTTTGTTCCATTTTGGTTACCAATACCATTCCATTTTTAGTTTTGAAAAAAATTAGCGTATCTTTCCAACGAATGTGTCCATGTTGTCGAGCGTCGGTGAGAGTTCTTTCCCGAGGAAACATAGTACTGTATACAATTCAGTCCTGAACCCATTCGAGGCATTGAGAAGCTTACTTTGAAACTTAGAGGAGAGAAAAAAAAAGTTTATACTTCTGGATATCGTCTCCATGGAACGTACGAAAAGTAACCACAAGCTGCATATATATGGCAAGACAAAGTAAACGCCACAAAATCTGCTAATGGAGTAGACTGCCATCTATTCGATCGAGTCGGTACGACAACCTAAGAAAAGGAACACAGAGCGCAGCAAACGCGGTGTAAATCGACAAGGTCTCCGAGAAATTGAATGCACTCTTCAGATTCCCGTGCTACTTCAACCCTTATCTGGGCAAGGGGGTTCCGTTGGACCCCAAGGCCTCAATTCTTCTAATTCATACCATTGCAAACATTTTCCTGTAATTTTCAGGATTTGTCCTTCAAGTCGAGGAGACCCTGGTGCCAGAACATCATCATCCTGAAAATTTTCTAAAAGTGAGGGAGAAATTATTATTATTTTTTATTTGAGTAACGTAACCGGGTAAGGGACCGATCATGGGATCCATACTACATTTCATGCACACATTCAAAATGTTATCCCTTGATTCCCCCTTATTTCCACTGATTTTTCACCTAAGCAGGAGAAAATGCTCTCTGCTTGAAGCGCCTTCTGACAACTAAAGTAAGAGGAAAAATGGGAGGAATGAGGGGAATCCCTATTTCATCTTAGGCTCAGGGGAAAGGATTCTTCCCCAAGCAGGATCTTCCGAAGAGACGAGTCGCTAAGGTGAAATTCGGGTAATCCCAAAAGAATGCTGCCTAGCACATTTGCACTTTGTCTTTTTCATCCTTGTGGGGCGCGCTGGAATAACGTTATTCCTCATGTGGTTCGGTATAGCATAGTAATGACGTCAAGTCGGTCTCGCCCAGTGTTGGTTCGGCTCCATCAGAAAAATTTCCTTCACGTTGTGTTGTTACTTGTTTCTTTTCGCGTTAGGCTAGGCTTGTCTCTTTGTCTATAGGCTTTTGATTATGAAGCTCAGAATGGTCTAATGCAAAAATGCATTCAGAAATCTGAGACTAATGATCAGACCGCGGAGCCGTAAGCTTATATACCTCATAGATAAATGTTTGCAACAATTCCATGATGTGATTTTCTTGTAAGTCAAGCTTTTATTCTTGGTCTGGGACCACATCAACCTATTTTATTCATAACAACAGGATTAATGTTACTCCAATCATATAAGGTGAACATTACACCAAGTGTAAAAAGAGAGGATAAATTGGATGTAAAAGGTACCCCGAAGGTAACAAATCGTGAATTACAGGTGAAAGGTAAATGAAAGTGCTGGTAAACCACAGTTTAAAGAAAAAAACACCGATGAGAAAGAGGGGAACTATGAAACTGAAGTTAATTACAGGTAAGAATGCGGTAAAATATCGCGGTGAAATTCGGTAGCGGTGGAATTCAGGCTGAAGCAAGCAAAAAAAAATCGGGAAATTTCCCCTTTTTTCGTTAACCTTAGTTTTACCATCCAAATTTTACCTGGGGTGAAAAAAAAGTCTGTGATGCAAAAAAATGTCGCATTACTTTTGAAATTCATCAGAATCAATAAAAGAAAGGCGTTGCCTCGTGGTAAGCGTGTTTTTGCCTTCTGTTTTCCCCCACTATATAGTTAAGGTAATAGGGGGTCCAATGGAACCCCCTCGCCCAGTTGCGTTCGTTTTTTACCTTGCCCGGATAAGGGTTAAGCCAGGGCAGTAATGCAACCGAAGGAGGTTCAGGTGGTTAGAACCCCCCCCCTCCCCTCCCCCCCCAAAAAAAAGCCTGCGTCCTTAAAAGTGTAGAAGGCATCTTCGTGCTTCGCATCACGAGAAACACTCATCTGCATTAACATCACAACGAAAAGCTAGCTTTTCTTGTCCGCCTCTCCCTAAATTCCCTGCTACTCGACGAGAAGACCTAATCTGACACCCCTCCCAATGTCATAGACAAAAGGACTCCTCCCACTGGAACCAATTCAAAACAATACGACGAAAGAAAGAACAAAATGGCCCACCTTAAGCTTCTAAAATCCTGGAACGTGGACGATGACCGCGCTGACATTGACCGGGCGCGTCGCGCCCGCCTGGCGTCGGCGTTCTCATGCATACCATCCTTTCGTGGGGCACACCCTCTTCTACGATGCCAACTCCTACTAACCTATTGTAGTCATCTATACGAATGGGTCGTGGTGTGCTGACCCCGCCCCTCACCCCGTCGCCATGAACCTCATCAATCGGGTATTTAACCTTCCTCGAAGACCTTACCGCTGCCCCCTCAAAACCAGGATCTAATCATTCACTCATTCAGCAGGACTTCACCTCCGTCGCCCCTTGGACCAGTCCTTGAGTTTGTGGTGACAGCGATGTGTATAAAGAACATCGGGGCACTATCGTCTCCTTTTTATATGACCCGTGACGAGGCCCTTTCCTTTTCTTTTCTGACTTCCTTAGAAACTTCTTTTTTTTATTTTTTACTTATTGACTATGAAATGCCCCTGATGGTACGATGATGATGATGAAACGGAATGAAAAAGGACACCCTAGGTCTTCCACTAAGTAGGTTTATTTTTTGGCCGTTAATCATTTCATGCCTGAAGCTAGAACCGTTGATGGAAGACTTGCGTCAGGCCTCTGGAAAAATTCATGGCTGCCGGAAGTGGAAGGATAATACTTTACCCAGGCACGTACTGTTTTATTGGTACATACCATTTTATTGACATGCACCACTTTATTGTCGCACTATTGTACCAAACCCCGAAACAAAAAATGCACAAGAAAGTGTAGATAAATAAAACACGGAAAGGGTTTACGTCAATCAGTTAAGTGTCCAATATAAATTCTAGACACTATTCATATTATGGAAATCGTCATTCTTCGAATCGCCCGAGTCCTTACCCGTCACGTGCACGACACGATACGATCACGGTTAATTTTGGTTCGCCACGAAAGGCTTCGGTAGCACGTTGAATTTTCTCATTTGACATCCCTGAACGTCGAGGATCAGATGGCGGCGATAACCACCTGCCAGCTCATAAATCGTGAGAGCGATCAGCCTGAGAACATCAACTCGTTCTTCTCGAAGCGAACAGTTGGATGTGTCAACGGCACCAATGGGAGGGCGGAAGAAGGTCTTAGGGCGTATTCGATTACGATCGCTGTGGATGCTCCAGGGCGGATTCGATTATAATCACTGAGGATGCACCTGACGCCCCACAACTTCGCGAATCAGTTTCTTCTGTTTTACCGGCTGTGAAACAAGTTTTCGGGGTGGAAAGACGACATTCGGGTGTTTTCCCCTTCGCATGAAATACGGCGCAATTGCATTGAAAAAGAATTCTTGTCTGATTGGACCAATACTATACGGCTTACGTTCAGCTCGACATCTCCTATTTCCCTGTTCCAGCCCACTGTTGGACTTGGTTCGACACCAAGTGTCCTTCAAGTCATATTAACTGTTCAACATGTCCTGAATGTCGTAGACGTCATTTGCAATTGTGATATTGTTGTTTTCCCATAACATGATAATTTGCTGGAGACGGTGGAGCGATTAGATGTTAGAAAAATATAATACAAAGAAGTATCTCTCATGCATGAATTTGTTCAATTTAATATTTTAAGGTATTATTTATTGTAAAAAAAAAAATACATGTACATGGTGAATAATTATTTCTTATTTTCTGTTGTTCTGGAACAAATACTCTCTTAATGCTCCTGCCATGCGTTGATTAGTTTTTCAAAATAATTGCTGTCCTTGCACGAGTCTACCAAAACGTGAATAAATCGTCGCCGCAATGGAAACTAAAGAGAAAGTCATGCGACGTTCTCTGCGAAGGCATAATTAGGCTAATTCACAACTATTAATCTTGTTGGCTATTCTCTTCTAATTTCGTTTCAATTCGTGTTTCACTAGCTTTAGAGAAACTAGTTAAGACTGAATGTCTGTAACCACTACTGAACTAGTTAACCAGCCTCGAAATTATTTTCCCAAGTTTCTTGGAAAGTACATTCTGTAAAAATAAAATTGCGAATCAGAGACCGAAAAGAGTCATATTACCAAAGAAAGTGACCAATGCGGCCAGATGCGCGTCTCAGTGAAGCAATCTCCATCGACCACTGAATAAGCACAAAAAAGAAGGGAAAAAAGACTCTCTCCGTCTTATCATCATCATCAGTCATTTCTTGTCCCCCGCTGCAAGAAAGCCTCCCCACGTGCAACGCGTGACGCAACACTCCGCTGTGACCCGGGGGTCGCCGTGCAGGGTGAGCAACGATTTTCCACTCGCACGCTACCGAAAACTGGGATTACGACTTCTTCATCGACGGATTGCGGAGACACGGTCACTTTTTCTTAGTGCAGTGACGAGCAACCGTTTTTTATTGCGGGCCGCATGTGTTTTTTTTTTTTTAACACTGAATTACAGGCTTTATGGCTGAGTACGAAAATAATCCTGAGCCTGGCTTAATAAACCAGGTACTAAAATAGTAGGTGCTAATGATATGCAAAGAACTAATTTTGAAAATTTTCTCATCAAATTTACTGACCAAAATGCCAAGCAAGGCGCTTGCCCTGAGAGCAGTGATACATTGACCAAGAAGAGAGCGAGGGGATATTTGCAGCGGAAATATATTATTCATGTTTTATTTCTTGCTTCCGTATCTCCTGCAGTGGGCAACGGAATCCTTGAGCGCTCTATTCGGGTGGCAGATGAAGAGGGAAAAAAAAAAATCATTTGGCAAGGCCCCGCGGGGTGTACACCAGGACCTCGCGGGCCACATGCGGCCCGCGGGCCGCGGGTTGCTCATCACCGCCTTAAAGGGAACTTGAAGTCGGAGTCCATCAGATTGAACGCCAAATGGCAGACCGCCAAAGCGATGCAATCGTTGCCTGCCCAAATCAGTAGTGACTCCTGCTAAGTAATGCATTTTCAATCCTAAGCAGTGGCGTAGCAAGGGGGGCTGGGTGGGGGCTTCAGTCCCCCAAGTTTGGTTCGAGCCCCCCAACTCTGGTCAAAACTCTGGTGTATCCGCAACTCCCCCCCCCTCCTCGGCGAGAAGTAAAAGAAATTCCAGCTCCCCCTATGGGCGAAATCATGGCTGTGCCACTGATTCTAAGTACCTGTCATCATGATAGCAATGCGACCGCAGCACGTGAAACTTGGACACGTCCACGCCTCCTTCGTCTGCATGCAAAGCACGCGAACCGGCCGAGCATGCGAGCGAGGCCCCCCCTGCCTCCTCTGCCCCCCCCCCCCCCCCCCCCCCCCCCCC